>JABWIB010003619.1:41261-53373 GCA_016617825.1 Platyplectrum ornatum
CGGTAAAAAACATACAACCGCACATTCTTACAGAATCTAATACTTCAGGTCTGTTCAATAAGAGCAGCACTCTTATTGCTCTCTTATTTGGAAGGATCTATTATTACTGGGTCTTTTTTGGAAACAATCATGTTAAGACAGTGGGGCAAAAATATCGTTACAATTGGATTATATGGGATAAGACTTGGCCGTGGCATAACACATCNTCATAAGCTGAAATTACTATGCTTGTGCCATGATGGGTGTAAAATCCAAACAGNATTGCACATACAGGGGCTAAGTCGCAGTTACACCTTTTTTTTGGTGCAAGTATAGTCCTGAACAAAACCATGCTTCAATGTGTGGGGCGTATGTGATTTTTTTTTATTGCATGCAGAAAAAAAAAAGACAAATAACTTGCATACTGCATAGTTTTACTTTTATATTAGATATAGCTAAGAAATTACACCTGTCAATAGTTTCATAGTATATACTTTCTTCCCCCAGCAGTTCAGTGTTTAGTTTTGTCCAGGTGTACACTTGCACCAGTTTTACCCCTACTCCCAAACTCTGAACCAGCCTCCGTCTATTATAAAGAACAGGTGATTGTCTTAGGCTGGACCATTAGCACAGAAACGTAGAATTTTAACAGGAATCCCAATGCTCTGACACACTATACACTTATATGAAATTAGAAGTGAAGTAGAAGGAAGATGAGAGAGTTTGACAATCAGTGACAAAGGGTGCTTTCAGAATATTTCAATTATCGCTCTACCTCCACCCACAACATTATTTGGAGAAATACTCTAAAGACATGGACTCTAGCTGATGACGACACTCAGATTCATCAAGGAACAGACAAGCTGAAAGCCATGGAGAGACTATGGAGAGACTAGTGAAATGTACCTGGCAGCACCTAAAACACCTTTCGGCTAATGNTGAAAAATGCCCAGAGCCCAAGAGGTGTAAAACGTATTAGACAGATGATGGAAACTAGAACCAGACAATGCAGAATGCTTATTTAGGATATAGAAATACTCTGCATTAGTAAACACTAGTTTACTAGTAAAGACTAGTCATGGATATATAAAAACATAACAAAATGTAATCCTGCCATTCGCTTGCAGTACAGGCCTTAACCTTCATGTTACTTTACAATGTGCAATACTCAGAATGCAAACTGTGTTGTCGTTCCCTTTGCTTGTCTTAAGTGTAGGCACAGCCAATGGAAGACATGAAGTAAAGCCCTATGCTCCTAGATATAATATCAAGGCAAATGTATATAATTGTCAATATAAAAACCCTTAAACAGCAATTAAACACAATATCCAAGTCTTTCATGTATATCCTCTGCTTAACACCCAAGTAGTCTACATGTTCAGATCGCTCATATTTATCCACTAATTAAAAAGGTAGAATAATTTAAAATTTCCATTTGTGTGGATACAGACCATCACATAAGGGGATTTGTATGGTGTTCAGTAATGAACTATGCACTAAAGTTTAAATTAGTGTACCACATGGCAATTTTATCATAATAAAAATGGAGATAAATGTAAACATTTAAAACAATTACAATTGAACGCAACACAATTTGTACCTTAACTGTAAACATAAAACAACTTTTCAACTCTTCTTTTTACACTGCTACCAATGACTAACACAGCTTCCATAGCCAGGACACCAACAGTCTCAAGTCCACTTCCAACAACCAGCCATTAATTGCTCCAAACTCATAGCTGCATTACAGCTGGAGGATGAAATAGGCCAGGAAGTGTATGGTAGTGTCAACAGTACTGGGGAAAACAGACTGTATATTTGGGCATAATCAGCTAATACCAGAAGAAAACATTCTCTAAAATTGCCAACATTTTTTATATAGGAAATTCAATTGAAATANATGAATGAAATGCAAAGATCCATGAACACAAGGCATTTTCTATATTATACTGCTGGGGATAAACTAATTTCGAAAGGGTTAATAATCTTCNCTGGGTACACACTACAAGATTATTGAATTACAAGTTAAACAGTTGTGCAGCAATGGCATTGTACTGGTCAACCAATACACCATTCACCTTTAAATATTACCATAATGTCACAACGTCACTTCAATGTATTCTAGGAGAATAACACAGCTCCCTGCCGGTTATGGCATCAGTGTGTATATATGAATCTAAGCATTGGCACTTTATTTGTTGGTAATGTTGTTAAAAATACATGGCATCTACTGACAATGAATGCAGTGCGTAGCCAGCTTTAGTGTTTCAGTCACTAAAAATCTGATAAGGCAAAAAGTCACACAAATGCGTTTTGAATCGGGATGCTGTGTCATAAGTGTTTCTCATGGTGCTACAGAATTGTTAGCCTTTCCAGTCTTGTAGGAAATGTAAGTTTGCAGCTTTGTTTAGGTTGTTTGTAATGTTTGAAACATTCTACTCATCCACAAGTCTAATAATGCAGTGAATAGGCGCAGTTTAGCAATCTACATGATGCGAAACGTATAATAATAATTGGGGTGATTCTGTAAATTAAGGGTTGTGCAGATTAATATTAATAAAAGAGGAAACAAAAAGTGACCAATTTGATATTTTGGCACCTCATGGAGTCATGGTCACATGATTTAGTGGAGAGAGATGCTTCAGAACATCTCTCAGAGCTTCAATATCACAAAGGAGGCGTGTGGCATTTTCTAGAAAAGCTATATAAAAGGTATATATCTAGACAAGGGTTTCTTTGCCTACTTTTTTTTTTCCAATAGAATGAAATGATTTTCAGAAGGATATACATTTGTGATAACACACAGTAATGTATTTAATAACACAACAAAAAGCAAACTACATTTTAAACTCCTAAACTTCTACCTTGTAANCTTGCTGTACTAATAATCATGATATATTCCTTGAATCTACAAAGGACACAAATGAAGCAGTAGCACTCTTACAAGAACTTATCTGCATTTGCAATGTATTTTTAATACAGTTTTTATTAGCTTTTTTAGTACAATAGTAATATTTGTACTTTAGCTAATGCCAATATCTACATGCAATCATTTTCTAAATAATTTGGATTAAAAAAATAGAACCCTTTATATATAATTAGGGCTGATTCTGTAGTGTAGTCCACACACACACACACACACAATATATATATATCTATAACTTATTTAAAAAATAAATAACATGAAAAATGTTGGCTGCCACAACGACAATTCACAATAGACTGTTACGATAGACAAATAAAGATTGGTCTGTCTGCATAGAAAAGATAAAATAATAAAATTCCAAACCATGTAAACAATATTTCAATGGATGCAAACTATTCAAACGCCTGGCAAATGTTGGCAGTAGACAAAACCTATATGCAACAACTTCTAATCACACACATTTCTAATGATAGAACTTGGCAGATGCACTCACTTTAATACAGCAATCTTGCCTGATGTTACAATTCTTTAGAAAGCAACTCTAATGGTGAATGCTCATAGTAAAAATCCAGTACTTGTAGCACTGATTGTTTATAGTCTATAAAAAGAGATGGTCTTATTTTAATTAGGGATATGTTAACAGTCATTTTATGGCAGGGCTGAAGCCATAACCTTCTTGCAGCCACGAAATCTGCAATCACATGNAATGCAGTGGAGAGATACAGATATGCTTGAACTTGAGGTATAATTGATATGAGGGAGATGGTGTAAAAGGTAAGACTCCACAATGAAAATATCAAGAAATATTATCAAATTAAAATATATTACATTACTATTATTGCTCTGATTAAGTGAAGTAGCACATGTGGCTGGGCCACGCTATTCACCATTTTTGTATTTCCCCACCTTCTCCTTTAGACAGNGCCCAAAATTATGTTTTCCGGGTCTAGAGCATGGACAACATCATAAGTATGAAATATTGGATCTGTACCAGAGAGAGTAAGGGCATAATCACACAGCATTAAGGAGTATTACCCAGCACCCTCAGCCTAGGGTTGCTGGAAGGGCCATTCCTCTAAAGTGTTAATGGGATGCAAATCATTAGAAAGGGGCAGCGCGGACACCTAGGCTGAAGGGAGTCTATGATCTCTAATAATTGCACAATGAATCAGACCAATGATTAATGACAAACGAGAGTTATTGATAGATGGCACAGGGCACCCGAAACAGCACTTGCGCAACGGAACATTGGGTGTACGGATCTGGTTTCCACTTTCCATGCTGCAACGGTTCTGCATGTACGTAGAACCATTAAAATTTTGGAGTGTGGTCTGAGGGCTCATTCAACATATCTAATCCATATGACACTCCTCTACATAGGGCTGTGAACAGAGGATTTAGGTAGCGTTCAGAACTCGTAAGTGCAATCACCTCTTGGGCATGGAAGTCAGGAGAGGGCTAACATAGTGAGTGGGGTGCGATATATTGCTTTACATAAGTGCTATATGGAAAGGTCTCCTTCTCTGTCATTCTGTTGCAGGTGACTACATTCAGGAGGTCATTCCCATTCTTTTCCTATGTATCACTACAAGTGCTGTAGCAGGTGGCAGATACTTCTAATAATAATACTAGTAATAATAATGGAGAAACGCTACAATTTTAGAAAGCTGCTGTGAAAATGTAGATTTCAGGAATTCAGGGTAAAGCTAAATTGTGAGTTTCACAGCCATGAAAAGGAACATTGACATGTCTTATTGTTTCCAGTACTACAGGACATCAATATGGCCACGTTGTCCTTTCATTCTCAGTACAGAGGCACATGTTTCTTCAAGTATAATACAGTCTCCAGCAACTGGAGACTTTAAAAGATTTAAACAACACAAGCAGGCAAGCATTGCTGATTAAATATAGTTGTGAAAAAAAGTCAGTTCACACAGTTAAGTAATCATAATAAATTCTAATTATTGCCAAGGCTAATCCCTGCCTAATCTAGAAGCTGCAATGTGGTAGTCGTGTTCTAAATCGTTACCAGCAACTAGGAAGACCCAGCACAAGAGTTGAGAGAAGTTTTACTGAGCAAAGAACGGTTTGAAAGTATCTAAAACTTCAATGCATTCAGACCTGTAGCAGGCTGCTGCTGCTGGGTCAGGGTGGCAGCCATTGCGACGGCGGCTGCGTTTGATATGTTGCTGAATGGCGTGGGTCCAGTGGTGATGCGCGGGGCAGTCTGCCACTTTTTTGCTTCCGATCGCCTGGCATCAAACACATCTGTGGAATCNCCCAGGAACGCTTTCCGGTAGCTGAGGTATTGTTCTTTGAGCATCTGAAAGTCAGTTTAATTTCAATTTTAATGTCCATAATGTTATGACAAAGTAGAAATGGGATATGTACTGCTATGACTCGGAATTTATTAGACCCACTGTTATATAAATCGCACATGTGAGTAAGATAACAAAAATATAAACAAAAAAAAAAAACACACATCAACTGTGCCAGCTTAACAGAATATAACCAAAAAAAACTCATGAATGATAATACAGTTAGGCAACCACTATTTTTATAGTCTCATAAGTGGTTTAGTGCTACTAATGTCTTCTCTTTACGATACTGCATTCTGTCGCTTTATCCAGACATCTGACAGTCTGTTTTTACTAGCAACAGTTTGATTTACTAAACTGTGTAAAAGGAAAAAATAGTGATGTTGCCCATGGCAACAGATATTAACTGAAATACTCTAGTATGTACAGGAAAGGAGAGCTTGAATGTTATTATCATCTCAAATTCTACAGTTTAGTAAATCTAGCCCTGTTTCTTCTTTCCCCTTTGCCCAAGTATACAGCAGTACAAATAGAAGCATAGCATATACTAGCAATGCATGATAGACTTGTCGTAACATAACATGGAGGGACTGGTGTCTGCACTAGGACAGGGAAAGCGCACAGGNTCTGGCCACATACCTTAACATTCTCATGTATTGATTGTAGTTGGGCAGCCAATGCCACAAAAGTCTGGTAAAGTTTCTGCATTGCCATGGACAGGTCTGCAAGCACAACATTACATTATTATACATAAAAGACAACTCACTGGCTGCTATTTAGAGACGTTATGATAGACATTGCAAATAAAACAAAGGTTCCAAATATGGTATCAAGACACATTGGATAAACAAAGTCTTGTTTCTTTGTTATGAAGAGTATGTTACAGGATGGTCTAGAATGCTTTAGCCTACAACCCACATAATATACTATATGACTTTCTGCTCTGTGCACTCTAAGCCAAATCACAGGCGTAACAACCCTGTGAGTAATTCTGTACCTTGTGGAGTTAAGTGGGAGCTGCTTGCTTGTGTTGCTAAGTGGTTTTCCAGCTCCTCAATTTGCTGCCTGTACTGCTGCAGCTGCACCTCAAACTGTTCCACCAGTGACCGAAAGTAGCTTCAAAAGGAAACAAACAAACAAGTAACAGACAAACATAAATGTTAATCCCTGAGAGGAGAGAAATTAATTGTGAATTATCTTAAATCTAGCTGAAAGCACATGAACAAAACTGTCTGCAACATCACTGGCAATGACGCAGTCTGAGTTGATCCAAATACTGGCACCAATGCCACAGACTATGAATTCTGAACAAGCCCAAAAGGGACATTTTCCAGAACTTACTCTGCTGGAGCTGTGTTTTCATGTTGAAGGCCAGGGGGTGTTTTCTGAGTCCTCAATGCTATTTCAGCATTTTTAAGTTCCTAAATAAAAAAAAATACAAAAAACGCAGAGATGTAAGAAGATGTTCTGTGGACATCTGCTCTCTAAGGGGTATTTACTGAACAGGGAGGTTGAAGACTGGGGAAGTTGTCCACGGCAACCAATCAGATTCAAGTTCACATTCTCCAGTTTGTAAAATGAAACTGAGGGCTTGAATCTGATTGGTTGCTATGGGCAACTTCCCCAGCCTTCAATCTCCCTGCTTAGTAAATATACCCCTAAATGTACCAGGGATAAAAAAGGCTATAACAACTTGAGAGCACTGACCACTAACTTTGAAAGAAATACCTGAGCAGTTTCATATTTCAGCTTGTCAATAGCCAGAGTATTCCTCTGTAGTGCACTGGAGGCTACAGATAAGAGCTGTTTCAGCGCTTCCAGGTCTTCCTGGACCTTCAGCATGGCCTTCGAGGACATTCTGCTGATTTCCTCCTGCACCTGTTTCTGCTCCTTCACAAACTTTCTGCACAGAAAGAAACAAGACAACATTTTCTCAGCACAGAAGTTTTGACACTTCTGCTGTCATTAATATGTACTAAAATGATAGAGGAAGAAATCCTTTTTGAAGTTAGAAACTGATTATCTGTATTGNCCCTCTTTGGATGTACAATCCATATGACAAATTCAATCTAATGTTTGTGGGTTCTTTTTGTTTTATTTACTATACTCACCCTATTTAACTCTTATTTTAGTTTATGATTTAGCACTACTGATAGCCTGTTAGTGGAAAATAAGTACAGGATCTGCGCGTACTATTACAAGACTGACAGATTTTACAGATCTGTCAGTCTTCTAGTCATAAAAGACTAGTCAATCACTGCCTTTGCTGGGGTTGGGCCAGGGGCAGCATTTTGGGCTGCCCCTGGCCCAGTGACAGCTGTCATCGATATTCTGTCACCCCGCGATGTCGGGTGACAGTGAACATTGCCGTCGTACATGTACAGCAGCAGGTGGGAAGGGCTCAAGTCAGACCATGTAAGTAGACAAATATCAACAATTTATGTTATCCCAACCCATCATCATCACCCATACCAGAATAAATATGATGTAGGTGGTGTCAGTGATTGGGATATAGAATGCAGTTTTAGAGGAAGCTGGAAACTTACTGGAAATTGTCAACATCCTGACAGATTAATTGAGGTAGATTTTCATCCTTTAGTGCTTTACTGTCTCTGAAAGAAAGAAATCCATACAGGGATTGTAGTTGCAAATTAAACACAAAAAAAACACAACAGTNATTTGGTAGCAGACAACGCAAATGAAAAGACCTCCATTACTGTTATTCTGTAGTTCTGAGAACCAAATCTTAAATTGCCCCAAACAATATGTAGTAACTTACTCTGGTCTGGCTCCAGTTTTATCACCTAAAATATAGTGAGAAAAAGTTTAAAATGTAATTAAACAAGAACAGAACAAAAAAAAACAGTCAATATGTAAAATATAGTCAATATGTAACAAGACTACATACTTTTCTTGTCCGAGGAGCTGCTAAAGTCAATGCCACCAAGCCCTTCATTAGTGGTAGCCTGTGGAGCAGGTGCAACTAAGCCCAATGGGTTTTGACCCAGACCTGAAAAAATATAGTTTTTTTTATTGAGAATGCATGTCAGACAGCCATGCAGCTCATGCATATTTACACTATTAAAATACGGTAACTAGCCTGTGGTGTCCATGGCCTGGGACCCATACCAAAATACATGCACAAATAGCACTACTGCATTAAGCTACATTGATGGGACCACACAGCATCAATACATAATACTGTAATAATAACATATCCGCATTATTACAGACTGAGAAAAGCCTTGGAGCATAAGTGAAATAAAAGGAAATGTGGAAGATATCAGTGAGGAACCTGTAGGCGTCTCAGTCTGGCAGCTATAATTTTCTAAAACGTCTACTCAAAGACACAATGCCCTCTTCAGAATATTTTGCCAGTCTGGTGGATTTCACATTAGACATGTGGGCCTACATTTACTAAGCAGGGAGATTGAGTGGGGGATGTTGCCCATGGCAACCAATCGGATTCAGGCTTTCAGTTTGACTTTACAGCTGGTTGCCGTTGGCAACATCNCCACTATTTTAATCTCCTTGCTTAGTAAATATAGGTCCACATGTCTAATGTTTAAATCCACCAGACTGGCAAAATATTCTAAAAAGCATGGAGATTAAAACAGTGGGGATGTTGCCAACGGCAACCAGATGTAAAATCAAACTGAAAGCCTGAATCCGATTCACTCTTCAATCTCCCTGCTTAATAAATATAGGTGCGGATGTAGCGCAAGACTTAGCAATAGTAATACCAGCGATGACTCTCAACATGTGCTCTGTCTACATATGCCTCTTACCCCTACAACATCCTGGGCAGTGCAAGAGCTGGGTGGAAAGAAACTACTTTGCTAATTTGTATATTGCTGCTTTAGAATGTATGCATGAAAAACTTAATTGTAATGCATAAACATGGGCAGCAATACCTGAAGGTGCTGGATTTGTGCTTTGAAACAGTGATCCAGACAACCCAGGAAGGGTTCCAAGGGACAGACCAGAGGAAGCTGTAGTTGTGGCAGCCCCCAAGTTCAAAGAAAATCCTGTAGACCCTAAAAGGGAAGAAGTAGCATAATGGTTTACAAGGCTATCATGANAGTAAGGCCCCCTTCATAGAATGAGGAATTACAACCAGATTCCAGCACAGCAAAAAAATGTTCTGGGCAGAACTGGCAGCAATTTAATTAATCTTCCTAATATTTATAATTCCTTCTTCTATTCACGAGGTCCAGGCTTTTAATCTTCTAAATGTTCTCCTCCATACCCCCACTTAAAAATACCCACTTCGAGCCCTGATATGTATGAGTGAATGAACACCATAAAATGGTTTTTAGTGTTTAAGTTGTATTTACAATTATTCCATTATCACTGGAGAGCCCCAAAGACAGACAGCAGAGTGTATATCTACTATAATGGAGCCGCTGTTAAATTACAGAGATTATAGGGAGGAAAAGCAATACAGAAACATCAGGGCCTAAATCTACTAAGCAGGCATATTGCCCATAGCAACCAATAAGATTCAAGCTCACATTCTCCAGCATGTAAAATGAAACAGAGCTTGAATACACAATTTTCACTCTCCCCGTCTAGTAAATTTTGTCCCAGATGGTCATAGATACATAATTCCTACTGCAAATATTCTAGGGAGACATTCTAGTCTGACGATCATATTCTATATGCTATATGTAAGCAGAAGCTACTACTGTGTGACCAATGGAATTTAATGTTTACCTGTCATTAAATCATACATCCAAAATATATGCAAACTTAAAAATAAATTCAACATACAGAATTTACCTATTCAGTGGGACTTCCATACCTGTAGCTGGAGCAGAGATCAGAGAGGACAGCCCAGTGGATGAGGTAGTAGCAGTAGGCAGAGAAAAGGGTGTAGCAGATCCNGCTGGTTTACTGAAACTCAGACTGAAGCCAGTGGACGGTGCAGACGCTGTAGTGGCTGCGGCTGAAAAAAATAAGAGGAGTCTAAGATTTCATATAGAATTCAATTTTAGCACAATAAAAACAATGACAGACTGTAAGTACACATTATCAGGTGCAACATTTTCTGCATTTAAATAAATTCGTTAAATTGTTACAAATTACACACTATTGGACCTGTAGAATTATTACATGCTAATGTTACCATATATCAGATTCACAGCCACACAAAGGTAATTGTGATAGGTATGGTGAGACATTACTCACACATACATACAGGTAACTGATGGGTATGACAGAACATTACTGCTAGATCAGCTTCATACATAAGTGAAGGGTATGAGGAGCCATTGCTGCTGATCAGACACACAGGAATGACAAGTAACAAGTATATTATATTAACTAGAATGTGGCCTATAAACAAGAACTAGGGTTTAACCCAGTTATAGAATGCATTAATTCTGTATGAAGGTTGGTACCTGGGTTTTGGACACCTAATGTAAAGCCAGTGGTAGCTTTTCCTCCAAAAAGACTATTTGACACAGCAGCCGTCGCACTTGTTGCTGGGGTNGCAGGTGTACCAAAACCACCGAAAGCTGTTCCAACTGTTCCAGGGGTACTGCAAGAAGAAAATAACACATTCACATATTGCCTCAAGGTAATAATCTGAGTTTAATTAGTTAAAGCCAAACACTCAAAAGCAATTGTGTGTTTGACACTATTGTCATTGCCTTGATACTATATAAAAAATAGAACACACTCAAGTGAAACCTTTTATATTTTGCATGTGTCCTGAATACTTGGAATTGCTACATTTCCTGCGACTGTTATCCCCCTTGTGTTTATATTGAGATACAATCTGCTTACTGAGCTATGCGCACAGTCAACAGCTTAGCTGATTTTAGTATAACCAGCTCTAAATCCCATACTGATGTGTTATGCATAAGGTATTAGTTGCTTATAAGTACAGAAGTAGACTAGTAACAATCAGAATTATCATATTTGAAAATATAAATGTGTTGATGTTGTAGATGATTAGTATGCTAATGCTGATAGAAAGGGTTTATAAATAAGAGAAGCCATGAAAGCAGACATGAAGTAGACAACCATACACTTGGGCTAACACAAGACTATTATCCTTGGTTTAAATTTTTTGGCATCAATGCAGGGGGTAAATGGCAAAATGAACATAGGAAGGTACACACATAGGCTGAATGAACTGGCATAGCAACTACAAGATGTTATGAGAGACGGAAGAGACAGTGGGGAAATAATGCGAAATAATGGGAAATAATGTTTCTGTGCATTGCACACAGATACTGATTACACACAGATACTGATTACACCAGTGTGCTCCCCAGAGTCTTCTTCCTTCTCAGTCATGGCAAGACAGATATTAAATGAGAGTCAGGAATGAGAGTGAGGAATCACTGTAGTGACCCTCCTGCGAGTCTAAAGTATTTATATGTTTCAGAGGAAACCTCTCCCAGAACTGAAGTGCTGCAGATAAAAGCCTAAAGCCTAAAGTTACTTAGCAAGGAGATTGGAGAGAAGTGTTGATGTTGTCCATAGCAACCAATCACATTCAAGCTCACTGTTTAAATTTACATGCTGGTGAATGTGTGCTCAAATTTGCTGCAATATTATTATTATTAATGATAATAATAATAATAATAAATAATTGAGGAATAAGCTGCTGTGGCTGGAGACTGTAGTCACCCATCATGTAATATTATAATATGCTGGAGACTGTAGTCACCCATCATGTAATATTATAATATGGTGAGGAGGCTGGAGACTGTAGTCACCATCATGTATTATTATAATATGCTGCTGAGGCTGGAGACTGTAGTCACCCATCATGTATTATTATTATTATATGCTGCTGAGGCTGGAGACTGTAGTCACCCATCATGTATTATTATAATATGCTGCTGAGGCATGAGACTGTAGTCACCATCATGTA
>JABWIB010003620.1:16346-42631 GCA_016617825.1 Platyplectrum ornatum
ATATATATATATATATATATATATATATATAAGGAAAATTAAAATGATGAAGGAACTGTTCAATGAAATATAATGCTAAATAAAATCACATGAGGAAGGGTATTTATGGTCTCCCAGCAAATGTGCTACTACAAGTCCAAGCATAACCGACTGTACTTCAGTCATCATCTCTGAGAATAAATAGTTGTGAGGCTTATTTCCTTATAACTTTTATTCACTGAGAAATCAAATCCATGCACTAAAAATGTAACTGCTATGATCTCGATGTTAAACTAAGTAAAAGGAAACTCTTATGCATTGTGATGAAGATTCCTGAATGTAGTTTATGGGAAAGTAATAGAAGCGAATAAGAGCGAGATAGTGGCATGCCTCAATTTCTCCAATGTGCCCCCTGGATCCAGACATTCGCAGTGTCTTTCCAGATAGCTGGAGGCTTCAGATTCTTTGGGGTTTTGTTATAGGAGGAGTTTTGCCTTCACCTGAGTGACATCTGGCAAAACACTGTGCCAGACAGTACGTGCTGCACAGAACCTTCCTTCATAGGATGGCTCTTCCCTCTGTCTGCCTCCAGGCACACACTTCTCAGCTCTGCTGTTTGTTTTCCCACCAGTCTCCCCTAAGGTCAATTGGAACTATTGACAGGGAAACGGACAGCTATGTCATGCTTGCCATTGATCTCCCAATGAGCTGATTCAGAGACAGGNGCACATATGCATCTTCCCACATGCACGGTCAGTGCTTTAGCTTATAGAACACAAATACTGTGTCTTTCATTTCAATTCATCTAGGACATATCACCATTCAGCTCTAGTTCTGTCTGTATATTGTAATCGTGTCTTCCTCTGCAATAGATCATGGATCTGGGGCGCAGAATTGGCACTTTTCTACTATGGCTCCTATCTCTTATAAGGTCCCATAATGGACATAACTGCATCCATCGTGCAGCCCAGACCTTTAGAGAGCACTGAACACAGCCACCCACCCAGGCACACAGTCACAACTGATGGGCATAATATAACAGCAATAGAAGTGCGCCTTCTACTAGCCATGGCACCCATCTCCTGCGTACTGCTGGTCTAAACTTTCAGCCAATGCTTTCGCACATGAGCTGGAAAGAGGCATGAAATCCAGCTAAACCCCAGCCCAGTGTGTGTGTGCACAGCAGAGACGACAGATTTGGCAGGGAACACACAATAAGTGATCCCNGGCCAAATGGAAGAGAGTCAGGAGACTGCAGAAAGACGCACGGATAAAGCAGGGGAGAGCCTTTCAGGAATGCTAGGGTATGATGGAGGCAGCTTCCCTGCACTTACATATAAGATCATCGCACACATCCGTCATACACACGCACAGATGTGGGGGCTTTTATCGCAATCTCAGTGCTCCCCTCCGCTAAAATTACCCACAAGTACGCTGGAAAAGTGCATTTCTCATGAGCGATCGGTGTAAGTGTGACCGTATTCCCTTCCCTTGATACAATGGGGATTTTTCGCCAGCCCTGTGCCCACTGTGAGTGGGCAGGGGATGTCACAGAGACAAACCACAAAACATTACAGACTAAAGGAAGAATGAGAGTGGGTAGATCCTATTTGCAGGGATGAAGAGCCGAATTAGGAAGATTCACTGTCAAGAGGACTCCGCTGCCAAAATCACCGCCTTCCCCTCTAAAGTGTACCTCTTCTGGCTGGCACCCCCAGACTGTCATGTGAAAGATGATGCCCATCATTGCTGGCCACCTAACGGNTCCAGACCTCAGCTGAGGACACAGGGAAACTTTTCTCTTGCAGGGATAACACTGTAGCATGAAGTTGTCAGGAAAGCTTAGGTGCAAGCATGGGGAGCGCTCATATAGAAGATTACGGTTACCTTATGTATCGCTGAAATGGGGGGGTTTGGACAGCAGGTCGCTCGACGTGCGCAGCTACTCCAGTAAATCCCTGCCAGCATGAAACCTATGAGAGGCAATAGAAGGGGCCTCCCAATCCCTGTCTGCTCCAGGCACAGCCTCCACATCCATCCACGCCTCCAGTGCACGATTGGTCTAGTGTGTGAGCTCAGTAACCCAAAGTGCTGCAGCCCAGACCCCACCCTGAGCCTTCTCTTCCCTGAGCTGCTACAGACAGGATGACAGCACACGAAACATGCAGAAGAGGTGGATTCTAGCTGTGCTGGTATAATGCTGTGCAGAGGAAGAGTGCCTGACATGTTACCATCAAGGGGGGGAATCTAAAGTCCCCTAATCCCAATGGTAATATGTAACCCTCACTGAAAGGGGTAATGTGCAAAAGTCCACTGTAGTCCCTCATGAAGNGGTTAATGAATGAAGTGCCTGCAATGTTACCAACAAGGGGAGTGAATCTAAACTCCCCTAATCCCAATGATAATATATAACCCTCACTGAAAGGGTCCACTCTAATCCCTGATGAAGGGGTTAATGAATGAAGTGCCTGAGATGCTTCCAACAAGGGGAGTGAATCTAGAGTCTCCTAATCACAATAATAATATATAACCCTCACTGAAGGGGTTAATGTGCAAAAGTCCACTCTATTACCTGATGAAGGGGTTAATGGATGAAGTGCCTGAGATGCTACCAACAAGGGGAGTGAATCTAAAATCCACTAATCACAATGACCCTCACTGAAGATGTTAATGTGCAAAAGTCCACTCTAATCCCTCATGAAGGGGTTAATGAATTAAGTGCCTGCAATGTTACCAACAAAGGGAGTGAATCTAGAGTCTCCTAATCACAATGGTAATATATAACCCTCACTGAAGGGGTTAATGTGCAAAAGTCCACTGTAGTCCCTGATGAAGGGGTTAATGAATCAAGTGCCTGAGATGCTTCCAACAAGGGGAGTGAATCTAGAGTCTCCTAATCACAATGGTAATATATAACCCTCACTGAAGGGGTTAATGTGAAAGAGTCCACTCTATTACCTGATGAAGGGGTTAATGTGCAAAAATCCACTCTAATCCCTGACGAAGGGGTTAATGAATCAAGTGCCTGCAATGTTACCTACAAGGGGAGTGAATCTAAAGTCCCCTAAACACAATTATAATATATAACTCTCACTGAAGGGTTTAATGGGCAACAATCCACTCTAATCCCTGATGAAGGGGTTAATGAATCAAGTGCCTGCAATGTTACCTATAAGGGTGATTGAATCTAAAGTCCCCTAATCACAATTATAATATATAACCCTCACTGAAGGGGTTAATGTGCAAAAGTCCATTCTGTTCCCTGATGAAGGGGTTAATGAATCAAGTGCCTGAAATGCAGTATTGAGAGTATCTTATACCCCTTTTCCACAGACAAAAAAAACCCCAGGTTTATGCACATAGATCCAGGTTTATTTTGGTGGAAATAGATCCCAAGGAAAAACAAAACCCAGGTCAAGTGACCCAGGTTTTTTACCGGGACCAATGCAGGGGTTTTATTGGGATTTTTCCTGGGTTGCTGCAGTGGAAAATGGGTTTCCCTTTAAAACATAGTAGGTAACAATACTCCATTCAGTGGAAATGGTGTCAACCCTGGAAAAACCCAGGTTCACACTGCAGTGGAAAAGGGGTCTTTTTTTTTTACCTGGGAAAAATGCAGGGTAAAAACCCAGGTCCGAACCTGGATTTTTGGTGGAAAATAGGAATTAGATTTTTGCACAATAGTGCAATAGGACCTGATTCAAGCTTTTTGGCGGCCGCAAGGTCCACGGCAAAAGCGCAGCTCTGCATACAGCATAAGGAGAGGGGCATGTTGTATGCCCCACATCCCTGCACTATTGGAAAAAAAAAGCTGCCGGCTTTCATGAATGAAAAAATAAATAAAAATATATTATTTAAACAAAAAAAAACATAAAGACACTTTATTTAATATTGTAATATTTTTATTATTATTATTATTATTATACTTTTTTTTTAACCCTTAATGAGGCAGGTAATTGTCCATAGGACATTACCTGCCTCTGTTGCCTCTGCGCTAAGCCTGCACCATGTCCAGATATGGTGCAGACTGCGCTTGTAATAAGCGGGGCTTAGCCCTGCTAAAAGCGCATATGTAACACCCCTTTTCTCATTATCATATGGCGGAGTCGTAGAGGCACGGAGTCGGGGATCGGCAGATCAGCGAAATTTCGCGTCTCCGCCAGCTTGGCTGAATCAGCCCCATAGTGTACAATAATTATTTTATTTACTCGTTTTGTATCTACTCTTTTCTTATGAGGACCACTGTTCATGCATCAGTGGACTTTGATTTATTAACCCCTTCATCAGGTATTAGAGTGGACCTTTGCAAATTA
Organism: Platyplectrum ornatum; assembly: GCA_016617825.1. NCBI lineage: Eukaryota > Metazoa > Chordata > Amphibia > Anura > Limnodynastidae > Platyplectrum > Platyplectrum ornatum. Next base: position 20,639 of record JABWIB010003620.1, read on the forward strand.
ACCCCTTCAGTGAGGGTTAATGTTATCATTGTGATTAGGGGACTTCAGATTCACCCCCTTGTTGGTAACATTGAGGGTACTCTTTTCAACCACACAACATTATATCAGTGTTGTTAGAATCCACATCTTTTACATTTTTCATATTTTTCCTCTTTTTTGGTGTGGTAGACCCCATTGGTGTCAAGTAACAGCGGCAGGTAGATCAGCGCAGAAATACACCTCTTTCATTCAGGGTTACAGCACAGGCATCACCACCTTTAGGGTCACACTGAATATACAGGCCCTCTTCGTGGTCTGATACAACATTCTATTCCTAGATTTCTGTTTACTACATGTGCCACCATAGGAACCTTTTCCGAATCTAAATAGTTTCCCAGCAGGGACAGACCGTTGTAGAAACAGGCCTCCCTAGCTCATACAGAACATTTCATTACTTTTTCATTAGGGACATTAGCCAGGCTGTGACTAGGTTTTTTTTTGGCCTGGACAAAAGATGCCTCTGGCGCAAACCTACCCCCATCCCCTGGCGCAAAGTCATCTTACACCACTTTTAAGTACACCGGGGCACATCCCTAGTTTCGGCTCTGACTTACGGCTCATCTCATTTTTGTAACGTAAGCCAGCATAGTACATCAATATGTTTATATTGATAAACACATAATTTATGCTTATCAATAGCCGGGATAGTAACAGCAAGTGCTGTACTGTGCTGACTGGCTTCTTATAAAAATGAATGGAGAGGCTGATGAAAGCAGAGGCTGAGAAGCTCCAGACTACGCTGGCTCTGGTTTAAAAATAAATAAAAAACACCCAAAAAAAAAAACACCCAATAAAAACACCCAAAAACACAAACAAGTAGAAAGCAGGCCTTGTTCCATAGGGAATACAGAACATGTTCCATAGGGAATACAGAACATGTTCCATAGGGAATACAGGCCATGTTCCATAGGGGAAACAGGCCATGTTCCATAGGGAATACAGAACATGTTCCATAGGGAATACAGAACATGTTCCATAGGGAATACAGGCCATGTTCCATAGGGGAAACAGGCCATGTTCCATAGGGGAAACAGGCCATGTTCCATAGGGAATACAGAACATGTTCCATAGGGAATACAGAACATGTTCCATAGGGAATACAGGCCATGTTCCATAGGGAATACAGAACATGTTCCATAGGGAATGCAGGTCATTTTCCATGTCCTGTAAGGTCCAATGGCGTTCTGCGAAATTATCGCACAGACTTGGCTCTTCGGTGACCGGATTGGTGTCTGGGTCAGGTACATATAACTTTTCTCTGCTTTTTTATTTATTTATGTTGCAGCAGAGTGCGCAGTGATGTTGCTTGTTATTAGATTTGGGCTAGGAAACATCATCTCTCAACTCTAATACTGTTAGTAACTAATGTAATTTACCTCCCCTGCAATTCCACAGTTTTGACCACTTGTTCGTAAGTTGTAAGTAAGTCAATAGTACCTAAAGTTTGAATCTGGTCCAAAGAGACTGGGTGGGAAAGCGAGCCCGGCTAACAAGCTCAGATCTGTAGGACTTTGAGTTTAACCGATAATGGATAGTGATATATATAACACAAAGGTTATGGTTAAAGTACTCAGTCCTAATGGGTAAAGTAAGTTATTCCAGAGGAGGTTTGCCCAGGAGAAGTCTTTGTTAAGTGTAAGAGTGAGAGATGCAGAGCTATTTATAAGTACGGATACAGATGCGGGTACAGTCGATGGCTTTGTAGGTGAGCAGAATGATTAGAACAGGCAACTAATGTGGAGGCTGCTAGAGTGGCCATCTCTAGAGGAGAAAAATCAGTCTTTCTGCTGCATGTAATATGGGACTATTTATAAAGCCCTTAATGTTTCAGAGATAGGGAATTTTCGCTTCAAATGAAGTAATTGGCTTTGTAATATGAAGTGACGGGGATACTATTCTCCCTGTAAAAAAAAATGTTTAATAAAAATAAAACAGTGTTCCTTGATCATATAAAGTTCTAGAATCTTGTTACTGCACACGCGTCGGAACCGCACATCGCATGCATGAAAACAAAAAGCTTCATTTCACTATGAAGCAGTGGCCAAGCTCCGGATCTCTTCGTGGGACATCGGCTAACAGGTGATTTAAAATAAATTCTACGAATGATGTTGCCAGGTTCAATGCAAGAAGAACCCAACCTGCTGCAGCATCATTCATAGGAAATTGGTAATGTACATAAATATAGGCCATAGACTGTAGGGGAGTAGTTTTTTATTGTGGGAATCCTATAAGGAGATTATTGATATAATCAATGCAGTATATGAGCAAGGATGGGAGTTTTTGCAATGTCTTGTGAGAGATATTTGTGTATCCTGGAAATGTTTTTGGATGCATGAAACAGTAAATAGAAACAGATTGTAAGCATGGCACAAAGGAAAATTCCTATTCAAGGATAACACCTAAACAGGAAGCATGAAAGGAAGGATTATTGCTGTGCTTAACAGAAAGAGAGAGACTTGTAAGTAACTTCAATAGTGATCTGTTTTTTAGATAATAATGGTCATTAAAGAGGACATTTATCTACTTGAGCCAACAATGGTGCAAGATCAGGGCCTAAATCAGCAGAGAGATTGCAGGGACATTGAAAAGTGAAAATCAGATTCAAGTTCTCAGTTTAATTTTACATACTGGAGAATGTGAGCTCTAATCTGATTGGTTGCTATGGGCAACATCCCCACTTTTCAATCTCCCTGCAGTCACCCTGCTTAGTCAATTTAGGTCCAGGAGTGAATAGGTAAATCTTAGTATCATCTGCATAGAGATGATACTGAAATTGAAATTACGTTATTAGTACTTTTTCACTATTTACGGTGCTCCAGAAACTATGTGGCACCCTATAAATAAACATTATTAGTATTGATAATAATAATAATAATAATAAGAGTTGTCCAAGGGAAGTGAGATGAAAACAGAGGAGCAATGGGCCTAAGACTGTGCATTATGGTACAGACAAAGTAAGTGCTGAAGTGGATCCAACACTGTATGAGCATGAGTAGGATGTGAACCACGTTAGGGCTGTAGATTGTAACTTTGTATGAGAAAGTGTTCAACAAAAGCATACTCTACTTGCCATATATTCAGTAAAACATATAGGTTTCATGGAAATTGCCCGACCTCCCTTGATCAGCAAATATTAAGTGGTGTGTGGAGCTTTCTGAAATATTTTAAGGCAGTTTGCATTATTGTGGTTACACCCCTTGTCTCATAGGGCTGGGATTCATTCAGAGCAATGAGCAGTGTAGAGGGGACTTGATGGAATTTATGCTTTCATGCCTTTTGTCAGCTGGTTTCTCCTCTGCAATCTCCAAGAAAGTGGAAAAAACTAGTTGGCAAGTCTAGTGCAATATAAAGGATACAGTTGTAACAAATCTAGGGAAATGGCTGTGCAATATAAAGGAAGTGATTTTGTCAGATGTAAGGAAATGGGTGGATAAAATGGGCATTGGTAGTGTATTATAAGGGAAATGGTTGTGTATTATAAGGAAACTGGTTCTCTAAAACCTAGCGGACATGTCACGTGAACCTACAGATATGGATTTGTAAAATGGTTTATGTGTAAAACGTTCACGTATTATAAAAGGAAGAGATTTTGCCAAATGTATAGGGTCTTTATAAAATATAGAAAATTCTGATTTAAAAAAAATGAAGAAGCGTGAACATGTACTAGGTTAGGTATAAGAGAACCAGTTTCCTTATAATACACAACCATTTCCCTTTTTTCTTATATAAATACTAGCTGTGTACCCAGCATTTCCCAGGTTGGTTTGATTTGAAAATAAGGTCCATTTCCTTCTAGGCCAATCTCTACCTACAATTGATCTTATATATTTCAACTACATAATCTTTTCCTTAAGTCCTGAATGTGAACAGTCCCAATATGATGTCATCCACATCCATCCAGTACACGGCCCATAACAGGTCTGGATTAACAATGGGGCTACAGACCCAGGCCTCCATTTTCAAAAAGGCCCATAGTGCTACAGCTAATAATATCAGTGTGATGAATCTTGGCTCATATCCATGCATCACTGGCCACTCCAATGGGCCTTTCATCACTTTCCACTCCAGGCCCATATGGCTCTTAATCCAGCCCTGTACACCAGCAGGAAATCCAACAGTATCCTAACCCGCTGGAAAAATTGTGGCCTTAAATGTCATTGGGACTGTCACCAATCAGCTTAGCAATTCCAAAAATGGATGTGATGCTAATGTTGGTCATTTTGGACATTTTACTTTTCACCCCCCATGCTGTTTATCTCACACCCCAGCATCACACCTCACCCTAGCACATCCCGGCTGCTCTATATACCATGAGAGTGGGTGTGGGCAGCATCACACTCCAGCAACTATTTTTACATGAATGGAAGTTATGGAAAAATCCTGTACAGCATGTACAGACACATAGACCATTAATATCCAATTGTAATTGTTATATTATTACAATTATAAGAAAATAGTTGTGAGGAATAGGTACACAAGTAGAAGAGAAAGTGGAAGTTTCCACTTCCATTCCTGGCAATGGGACTGTGGGATATGTTGCCCATAGCAACCAATCAGATTATAGATCTCATTTTACATACTGGAGAATGTCAGCTCAAATCTTTTTGGTTGCCATGGGCAACATCCCCGCATCCATTCCTGCAGTTTAGTAAATATAGACACAGATCCCCATTTCCTCTATGCTCTAGGCTCCGAGTGCAGCAGCATCAGTGGAGGTTTGGACCCATAACACATACCTCCCAAGTGTCCCGATTCTGGCGGGACAGTCCCGCTTTTGGGGGACTGTCCTGCTGTCCCTCCCGCCTCCAGGTTTGTCCCGATTAGGGGTGGGGCTAAGCCATAATAGGGCGGGGATTGGGTGGGACCGGGGAGGGGCCTATTTGTCCAGCTGTCGCCAGCCCAGAAGTTGGGAGGTATAATAACATTTTGTAACCAATGCTTACCTGTAGGCCCCTTCTCTCTGCATTGTATATGAAACTGGTTCTGCTGTGCATATCTGATCAGAGAATTCTCTAACACAGATCTTACATTGACTTCAATAGTTTCTTTTATCTTCCATTCCTTAATGATGTTCCTGACAGTGAAAATCTCCAGTTGGAAGCATTTAGATATTTTATAATCTTTTTCTGCTCTGTAGCAGTCAATTATCTTTTATTTTTAAGGCTTCGATCATCTTAGACAACTTCAAACACAGCATGGTGCGTACCTGAAACATCACATCACTCACTGCGAGTGATAGCTGGTGAAAGAATCCCCTCGACTGTGGTAAACTGGCATCAAGTAATTCACAGGTATATAAAGTGACACAAGCCCGGCCCCTTTTAGCGCAGCAGTCACGGCGAATGCTCCTATTTAATTTTATTTACCATTCATAATAACCTTCTTATCGGGGCATAGCAGGAGGCGGGTGTGGACATCGGGACAGTAACCCAAAAGCGGCACTGTCCTGCTGAAATATGGACGGTTGGGCCAGTTTTAACTTACCAAATGAATGCGTATTTACATTTAAGAAAAAAGTAATCAAAGTGTACTACGGTATTTACAAAACTTTTATTGCTTGTCATTAAACTGTTAATTGCTATGCAGTCAAATATTTCTAGAACAAAATGCAGTGGACAAAAGATAAGTGAGCGTGATAAATGTCATTAACATCTCTGCAACAACAAAGAATTCTGTTTTACTGATTATGCTACTCTCTAATTATACCATCACATTTACTGTCACATCCTTTTTGTAACTGCATTATAATTTTCATTCTTTCCATATTCTGATATATGGTGTCATCTTTATTGAGTAGACCTTATTCATTCTGCCTTGGGTGCAATGTGTTATTTTTATTTTGTCATTTTAATGGTGTGCTTTTTTCCTCTGTTAACTGGAGCACAGAGCAATGATTTCCTGGAATATGTGTTGTCTGGTTCGGGTATAATCTACAGTCATGTATGTCTGGTTTTCATGCTTTACACACATCTCGCATAGAGGACAGTAGAAATACACTTCCTGTTGTAACATTATTCCAGCAGGTACTGGCAGGTTTGTAAATGAAATCCTTTCTTCCCAGTCTGTGTTTACATTCACCTGGTCTTTTAACTTTTATCAGTATATGGAGGAATCACTGACTCTATTTGCCAATAAGCTAGGGCCTTTCCTTCTCTTTGAGTACATTGGACCTCTCAACAATAAGACTGTAACAACAGCAGCAGTTATTAAAAAGTTATTTTAAATAATAATCATAATCATTTGTTTTATATACATGTAGGAGTGCTTCCAGTTTATCAGGCATGTTCTTCAATGCCCATTTTTCATTACCTGTCTAATACTTGTCCAATAAAACTGATTATTATCTCGTTTCATACAGACAAGCATGTAGCAGCAATGTCAGTTTTTACAGTCATTTCAAAGTTGAATTATACAAATGAAAATATGTATCATAAAACATTACAGGTATTCTGGGGATGAAAGACAGCTTCCATAGGTATTCTCTAAGTAGAATGCACACCGCTTTCATGAGAGTATTATTTTTCTTTTCATATGTTTAATGTTACATTCTGCACAAAATATTTGTGCTCAAGACCACAGTATTCTATCTATCTATCTATCTATCTATCTATCTATCTATCTATCTATCTATCTATCTATTGTGTTTCCCCAATAACAGGACCTTCCCTGATAATAAGCCCTATCCTATTTTACAGTAAACTGTCTGAAGTAAGCCCTTCCCCGAAATGAAGCCCTATCTACAGGGCCGCCTTCACGATTGGCCGCCCCCCCCCACATATCGGCAGGACGTCGTGACTGCGGGAGGCCGTCGGGCCTATTTAAATGCACATAGACGCCAATAATGGTTGGAGATCTAAATCACTGCCACTGAGGGGAACAATGAGGTGCCAAACAAAAAATAAGACAGTGTCTTATTGTCGGGGAAACACGGTATCTATCTATCTATCTATCTATCTATCTATCTATCTATCTATCCATCTATCTATCTCATATCTATATATCTATCCATCTGTCTATTTCATATATATCTATCTATCTATCTATCTATCTCATATATATATATATATACACATACCTGATATATATATAAATAACAACAACAATATTATCGGTGCACTCCCGTTATAATCAAAATAAACGCAATTTTTCAGGTGTATCTTAGTACAGTCTTTTATATATAGTCTTTCCTGTGTAGTTCAACTCCTTTGCATTAGGAGGACAGATTATCATAAAAGCACTAGGTCCTTTAAATCAATGACCGCTGCTCCCCATGTAACGGATGATTACAAGTCTTCATCCACATGCATCTATCAAAAACAAAAGGGAACAAGGGGACGCTCCATAGTGCAATATTTATTTAAAAAAGTTTAAAACAATGGACCGTGCCACACATAATATGCGTACCGCAACAAGTCTTGCTTAAAAACATATAAGTACACAGGTCAGTCGCGATGTGCAAATACGTCACTGGTATACGGCTCCATGCTCCATCTGCCGAAGGAGTAGTCCTAGGATCCGGTGGACGCGACCCGCTCAACTGCACACTCCCTGGGAGTCCAGCTGTTCCTCCCGCTTCCCAGTTTGTCCCACTAAGGGGACAAACTTTGTTTTTTTTATATTAGGCCGCGAATCGCGATTCACAACCGCAGGAGGGCACCTGATAAATGCTTGCCTAGGACACAAAATTGTTAAACGCTCGCTCTGATCACATCACCTCCAGACTCTGGATCAGACCCTCGGTGTGGAGAGCAGAGAGTATATTTACTAAACTACGGGATTGGACAAGTGGAGATGTTGCCTATAGCAACCAATTAGATTCTAGCTCACATTCTACAGTATGTAAAATGATACTGAGAGCGAGAATCTGATTGGCTACAATAAAGGCGATACATACTTGTAAGTAAGGTCTATTGATTAGAATGTATTTGCATTGCACTCTGTACAGTCAGTGTAATTATGTATTATGAAGATGAAGCCAGTGTCTTACCCTTCTGTATGCATTTTTATAATCATGACTTTAATGTGGAGCACGCATATAATTGTCTTAACTCTTCCTGATTACTGTGAAATTCCCATTAAACGACAACAGCATGCTTATCACTTATCAGAACAAGATTCGTTCAGTTATTTTGCAGACAGGAAATCTTGGTGACATTTTTCATTATCTTTTCTCATGCGTCTGTCTCAAAATATCAGTGTTTTGGGTCAATGAATGTGAGAATGAAATCGATGTAACACTGTATTTTTGTAAATCACTGTAAGGAGAAGCAAACTCATCAGAATATATACAAGTATCTATATTTTAAACTATTGGGAGAAAGTTGCTCTTCATGACACCCCCAATATGCCTGTAATTTGTATTTTGGAATTTCCAATGTGTTACTTTTCCTAAATGATTATCTTATTATCTAGTTTTATCCATGTGTATCATCTGCCCACAGCAGCAGGTGCATGATACAGGATAGGTCAAAATATTGAGTTTTCCTATTCTGCTGTGTACTATCACGTACTTCATACTTATGTGTGCCAATAAATTATGCAGCAGTTTATGCATTACTAACAGATAATATTTTAATCTGTTTCTGGCCAAATGAAGTTTGCAAGCAAACAAACAGTAGGGTCTGATTAGTTCAGTGTAAGTTAAAATATCTTAGGTGTAACATGTTCTTTTTATATTGTATAATGCTGAACTTTGGAAAGACCACCTGAGCATAGAAAGAACTTACAGATTTCATGTACCCTACTCCATTTGTCTTAATATCAGTTAACTACTGGATTTGAAAATGATGGGGTATAGAAAGTAATATTATACAGCAAAAGCTGGAGGAAAGCTAATAATGGGTGAACCAGAACTATATACAGTAATTAAGTTCTCCTACATAGAGAGACAAGGTTTATTCTTAACATGGGAAAACTATCTGTATCCTATACTCATGTCCTATGGCACAAATCTGTGTTAATGAGTACACAATTGCTTCTTTTTTTCCTGGGTTGGGGGCATACCTCCTCACAATCACCAACTGCATTATATTAATGCTCCAGAAAATAGTAACGTCAGCGTCTGTGTGGCCTAACAACACTTCACCCTACTCACAGCCAGCAGATGTGTAAGCTTGTCAGCTCTCACAAGTCTAAATTTCCCTATGAATGGTAAAATCCCCATGGGCATAGACCCCGCTCTCCCTTTGACTACCAAATTTAATCATCTGGATTATACATCCTAAGATCCTCTGTCCATTGTAAAACTCTGCTATCTACACGGCACATGGAGTTTTCTGCTTATTTCATCAAGACTGAAGGGTCCAAAGATTGGTCACCTACTCACACCCTCCTTGCTGACCACTCATCCCATTTTAGCACAGTCTCATCTTATTTGGACTTTGACCTGTAGACTACTGGGCAACATCTCCCTCGACCCTGATAACCCCCTGTGGGACTATTAATTCTTCCCTGAACTAATACATGAAGAGTCTGGGACTTGGAGCCGTCATGAAGTGGTGACTATTGGCCAAGTACATTTCTCCTCATCTATTAAACCCTTCTCTCAGCTCCAAGAACACTAATGGCTCCCTCACTTCTTCATTTATAGATATCTACAGATGCCCTCCAAGCCCAGTTTAGGATGGCTCCCATTCATCTCTGAGATTGTTTCTCTGTGATTTAAATACCGAAGGGGCTGTTTCCCCAGTGTACTCTCATTTTAAAGATTCAGCTATAACTCCAACCTAAATGTGCTTCGGAGATATTGGTGGGCAGATGTGGGGGCACTTGAAGATGAGGAATGGTTAGAGGTGTTAAATTGTATTAATCTGGCCATCTCTTCTGTTGGATAACAACAAGTGTATTTCTACATCCTGCATAGAGTTAACCTTACTCCAGTCAGTTTATTTAAGATGGGAGGACATTCTGACCCATCTTGCCCCCCCTGTAATTTTACCTCTACCAATTTCTGAAATCTACTATGGTTGCACCATCCAGTACAGGTTTTCTGGGAAGACACGTGGGACATGATTCTTTCCACCTTTTCCCTGTCCATGCACATGTCCTTCTCGGTTTGCCGCTGGAGGATACATTCAATGCCCCAACCGGCCTGGTTCTATTTCTTTCCTATGAATCCATGCTTGGAGCTCCATTAGCTCATTAGCCTATTTACGAATAATGTTCAATGCAATTCCTTTACATCTGATTCATGTATTTTACACATTGTTTTTGCACCTCTCATTTCATTTACATATGATGTAAATATTGTGTTTATCCTACTCCAGTAATCTTGTGTGCAATGTACTAATATTCTTTGAGATAAAATGTAGTTTCTGTTTGTTTTTTTTGTCAACAGTAAAAATAAATAAAAGTGTACTGAATTAAAAAAACATGGGAAAACTGATTGATCGTTGCTGATTGGATGTAATACTATTTTTCATTTGTGTTGGGCCTACTGGTAGAGTTGTTATTGGTTTTTATTGTGTTTATGCATGGGCGTAACTACCACCATAGCAGACATAGCGGCAGCTATGGGGCCTGCATCCCTAGGGGGCCCACTGGCCCCATTTCCGGATTACCCAGGCTCCTCACCAGTCAGAAGTCTAAAGCTTCTGGTAATGGGATCCCTTAAATGGAATCCACAGCCAGATTTACTGTTGTGTTTCCTATTGTTTTATATGTATTTTACTGCACTTTTGGACCCCCATGTTTGTGTGTGTGTTTGTGTGTGTATATAATGTGGGCCCTAAACTGCTATAGAATATATACAAACTTTTACACATGTACATACTATTGTCCTATAGATATATATATTTTTTAAGGGGGAATGGGGCCCATTGAAAGGTTTGCTATGGGGCCCAGCCATTTGTAGTTACGCCCCTGTGTTTATGGGCCAGATTCAGTTTTTCACTCTCATGACTATTACACTCTCATGGGCAAAACCATGTTGAATTGCAGGGGAGGTAAATTTAATTAGTTGCAATCAGCATAACAAGTGCTGTTGTTTCCTAGTCCTAGTCTAATAACAGTGTAACAGTAACGCTGGTCAGTATCTGTGTGCAACATGCAACAATAAAGTATTCTCCCTGCATGCAAACACTGACATTCATTTTACCTTCCCCTGCAAGTCAACATGGTTTTGCCCATGAGAGTGTAACTCATGAGTGTAAGTCATGAGAGTTAAAAGCTGAATCCAGCCCTATGTAACTAAGCACCGAATACAGAAAACAGGTGGAAAATAACATCTGAACAAAACCATATGGAATTGCAGGAGAGGGAATTTTCATCTATTGCAAACAGTACTTGAATTGAGAGACTGTGTTTCCTAACCCAAGTCTAAACAAAAGTGTATTGCTGATGACTATCTGTGTGCAATAAGCAAAAGCTTTCTCCCTCTATGCAATGAATATTCTCCCTCTATGCAATGAATAACATTCATTTGACTATAGTGCCCCATACATTTCCCATGTGTAAATGTTTACTCATATTCAAAATGAAAACATCCAGCAAATGTAGGACGATGTGAAGATCTGGATAATAGATAAGAGCTGAAGCCAGTCCTTAACTGTACTATTTGCATCCCTACCCTTGTCCCTTGTGTGTACTCCATGTACGCACTGCCGTTTCCCACCCCAGTGAGGCACTTCATGACCTTAACAGAGTTCTGGATATAATGTATCTTCTCTCTAATAATTGTTCCTTAAAATGCAATAATCAGATATATCTGTTTTGAGTCATAAAATGAGGGATGTAATAGCTTTCTTTAGGCTTATTATGTGCGTGACCCATATCACACAGCATCACACAGCTTGTCTAGAACAGATAAGATTCAGTTATAAGCTGTCTGTGAGCATGAGTGCAGAGTATATTACCAAACTGTTGTTTATATTGTTACTTTAGACACTCCAATTCTGTCCATGTGTATTTAGGCTGGATCTTTTTGGGGATTTTTTTGTTAAATGTTTAATAATCTCGTGGCTGAAGTTGGGATGCTATATTCTGAAAATGTTATATTGATTTCCATTTAACCATGACAAAATGTAACTATTCTGCGCTGCAGACTCACATGTTGGATAACCTTGGTACTTTAAGAGGTAAATGGGTTGAGGAACTTGGTTCACTAGATAATGACAGATGTATTACTACACAAATATCCTACACAAAGTTTGACCCATGCTGCCCAAATTGTGGTGCGCAAAGTGCGGTGGCCCACCCTGGGACATTCTGGCAACTGTTGTTGGCTATCTTTATTCCCTTTAATACGGGGTCCTGTATCTTTGAGTTGGCCCTTGAGGACGTATTATAGACCGTTACCCATAAATACCTAATTTTTTCGCTTGTCGCTAGCATATGGATGGCTGGGTCACCCCACTACTAAGCGACTGGATTATTTTTGTAAATGACATATTAGCACACAAACAAATAGTTTACACTGCAAGGAAATCCCTCCATAAATTAAACAGGCTGTGGACTCCTTGACTGGAGTCTGTGTATTTCATTGATATTTCCCTCTGGTTCCTCATAAGTCTTTTGGGAAAATCTGTTACCACACTTCTGTTGATTTGATCTTTATACTGTATTGATCTCTCTTTATGTATGCATTCACTGACATTAAGATTATCATGTCTTATGTGTATACTTGTTTCTGCAGGATTTCAATTGAATGTGTTACATTGCTGCCTGCAAGTGCATCATTATTTTATTTGCTTTCCTTGTTTTTTTAACTCTTTTATAAAAAGTCAATAAAAACGACCTACCTTATAAAAAGTTAATAAAGTAGTAAAGTTGTTAAAGTGACTATGCATCCTAATTTTTAGGTAATGCCACTCAGTTTGGTTAGAATCCTAAGCCCTACAATAAATCTAATTCAAGTAATGTATATGCATAAAATGTATAAGTTAGGAGATTTAATCGGTATTATAACTAAGACTGCTCATATGACTGACTTACATCACACTATCTTTTATAATGTCACTCTGCCATTCTTTAAAAGTTAATATAAAGCATATTAATCTCAGTTACGAGCAAGTCACAAGGTATACTGTATGTATAATCAGGTGGGTCTGTGTCTGCACCATCTGAAAACCTGTAGACTAATCTAAGGTAAGTTTATGTTTTCTACTCTATCAAAACAAGATTCAATTTTTTCACAATCTATCGATAATAATAAGTTATTCTGGACTCTGGAGACTACTAGGTATGAGCAAGATCCGTCAATCAGCCTAATTTATTAATTACTACCTAATAAATTTATGGTAACTGAAATGCTTTTATATTGAAAGCAAATCAATCAGGATCGGCAACCCTGACACTGGCATTAGATTACAATAAGAGCTTCGCTATTGTGGATTTCTTTTGTTTCTTTGAATGTTACCATCGGTGGAAGGTGTTTTGAATTAAGAAAACTACAGACAAACAAACTACAGACTTATCTGCATATCTGGTAGATATCTGGTCAGCCTAATAGTGATGTGATGTTACTCAGTTGGGTTATAAAAGTAATTATAGTTACGACCTGCCTGCAAATAGGAGTTCAGTCAAGTCTACAACATATGAAATGCTATATCATAAGATACGTTTAATTCAAGTAACGTATATGTACAAGAATGTGTAGGTTAAGAGATAAAAAGTGTAACATAACTAAGACTGATCATGTGACTGATTAGCTAGCCTGTAAAAGTTATTATTAAAACTTATTTATGACACAGTATGATCAGTTATGAGCAAGAGTACAAAGTATATGTATAGTCAGGTGGATCTGTGTCTGCTAAATCTGATAAAAAAAAGATTACATTTTCCAACATTTTTTTCATTACAGTTTATCAAATCTTGCTTCTATGGCACAATCTCTCCTGGGTAATTAATTATTTTGGATGCTACTTAGTCTGGGCACGGTCCAAGAACTAGGTCGAGTTTATATATTGTTATATAACAAATGCGTGTTACATTACATGGCTTATCCTGAAAGAAAATGCTTATTGTAATGTATATGTGTCTCTTATTACTGTGAACAAATTTAGAGCAATACATTTGAAATTGTGTTATGTGACTATTAAAATGGCATTTCTTATTTGCCAGGTGGGGTCATAGGAGAAGATATAGACTTTACATACTATTGACTTACACAGGACTTACAATCCAGTGGGTAAAAACACATTGAATGGAAGAGTTAAGTTGGCCATATACTATGAAAAAAATCGTAGATTTATTTATTTATTTTTTTTAAGAAAAAATTGTTCATTGGAAACAGCCATACACATACATAATAATTGTACAGAAAAAAAATAGTAATTCAAAACGATTAAAAAACAAATAGCTTGGTTTATGCTTCTAAAGTGGTTCATAATTACATTAATAGGCCAGGATTATTGAAAGTTCCCACATACGATTTTTCACCAATCAAACGATTTAAGATTGTGCAGGCCAAAAGATCAAAAAATCGATTGAAACCTTGTTTTGAACGATATCGGAGGATCTTTTAAAAAAAATCATTCTCATACACTCAATTTGAACGATTTATTGCATAGTGTATGGCCAGCTTTAAATTTTATGAGTTGCAGCATTAGAGTTGAAAGGTGGTGATGTTTCCTAGCCCAAGTCTAATAACAGTGTAACAGTAACACTTGTAAATATCTATGTGTAATATCTATATGTATTCTCTCTGCATGCAAACAGTAACATTAATTTTACCTCTCCTGCAATTCAACATGGTTTTATAGTGTACGAGATGATACCGGTACACCAAGAAGGGGAAAATAGGGGGTCACGGAAGTTGTTCATCTGATCTGGAGTAGGCTATGGTGGGCTTGTAAAAGCACTTTGATGCAGAATCCAGACTTGTCGTCTTTCCTTGTCGTTTTGGCTTTTGTAAAAGCTGGTAAATGTTGGGAGATTGGAAGGCCCACCATCCTCCATCCACCAAGCCCAGTTCGTGTTTTTGGCTGATTCAAGGCCAATCAGTTATGCACCTGAGTAAGGCCTTATAGGTGTGTCTGGCTCAGAGCTCAGTGTCTCTGATCTGGGAGCAGGCAGACAGCCTGAGAGATAGCCATGCCTGTGATCCTTACATATTGATGTAAGTGTTGTTCTATGCTTTTGTTGAGGCTGAAGCAGTAGGCTTGACCTCTGGTATGAGAGGAACTCTGTATTTAGTTAGTTTTCAGACGGGCGAGGATTTATATTTAGGTTTTTTGTTTGGTTAATCAATAAAACTAGATGCAGTTAGTTACAATAAATCCCTGGACTGGTGTGCTATTTTTACGCTGCTGTGTGTTGCCTTTTTACACCAGAAAAGGATCCCCGATCCTGAAGTTATCACAGTGGTTATGTACAAGGAGTCCCTCAAAGGTAGGAAAGGGATTTCAGATACCCCCACGATGTTGCGAGCCTTTATCGTGTGTTATTGCATCCACAGGACTCTGAGCCTGTTCTGCTGGAATCTCTATGTCTAGGAGTGCTTGCATCTCAGGACATTCATTCACTCCCAGAACCTGTGCAAATATGTTCACTGTCCCTGTTGTATTGTCAGCCAGGAAACAGTACAGCATAACATTTGGGACTGCCCTACTGCATAGGCATTATTGGAAGCTCTGGAACATGAACTGAAGGATTGTGTTCCCATTCAGTATTTTATGGATTATTTCCTGGCATGCACACTGTTGGCACCTGTTGTGTCACGTTTGGGGTTTCTTGTGATCCATCGCAGGCACCCAGGTTGTAGAAATATGCAATAAGGAACAGTTTGTAACACAGGTGAACTGTGGCAGGAACTGGTCTTGTACAGGAGAGGTGCAGACAAGAGCACTGGGGAAGCACTTACACATAAGAGACTATAAATGTAGCAAGGAATGAGATTAACAAGGAACCAACAATAAGGAGAGGCAAGTAGAGCAAAGAGGGGACAGGCATGCCGGCTCCAGTGCGTATGAGGGGAGGCGATAGGCCTAAAAAGACATGTGATCATTACGATCACAGTCTTTTTAGGTTCCCTCCCCACACAGGACGCCGGCTTCACTGTAAAGCCGGCGTTTCCTGTAATACTTTTTGCTGGAAGCCGCCGATTTCAGCTCTGCATGCGGCTTTTTGACCGCAGGCAATCTGAGCGCGGCATTAGAGACTAAAATATAAGACAGTCCGGAGGAGCCAACTTTCCCCTTTTCCTCTATATGTCTGATGTTTCAATTGTTTCACCCCTTCCAACCCCCTTCCCTTATCACATTGTTCATATGTCCAGTTTTCCTTATGCGATGAATGGTTAGTGTAGTATTTGATGCATATTGTAGGATATTGTGTCTTGTATTGTACTGAATATTGTACTTCATTATTGGACTATACAGTATGTATGATTTATGTTTTACGTTATATTGGACTACACAGTATTTGTACTTGTTTATATGTTTTTTCTTTACAAACTAAGGATTACATTTTTTCAATCAGAAATTGTATAAAAATGTATAGGTTGAGAGATTTGGTCAGTAACATAAGTAAGACTGATGACTGCTATGGGCAACATCCCAAAAGTATATGTATAATCCGATGGTCCTGTGTCTAATTAATTTGAAAACCTGTAAACTACTGTAAGATAGGACCAAATGCATTTATTGCTACATTACAAATTTCGGTTAACTAAAATGTTTTTATGCTTAAAGCAAATTGTATACAGTATACAGTAAGCGGGAAGTTAAGGAAGGATGAAATCGATGGAGGGCGGCAAACCGGACCTCTGCAGGGAACTATGGATATGGAGATCCCTGTGCTGGAATGGCGAGTGGCCAATGAACTTCTGTGTTGCCGTTATGCTGGAGACAAATACCGCTATCAGGAGCAGCAATTATCAGGAGGTGAATCATCAGCCGGGCCAAGACAGGTGCTGAATTGGTAGATAATTTGATCCAAGGTCGGTGACAACTAAGCCTGTTGCACACTGCAAGCCAGAGGAAGGTAAGGAAGCCGAAGAGAGCTATGATGGCTATGATCCCCAGAGGGTTCTCAGGTAGGCAACAATTGTAAGTAGGCCTCCAAAGTGTGGATAAACAGGGCTTCTTTCTGCAAGGTAGAAGGGCCCAAAATAAACCCCTTCACTTTTAGCACATGCAGCACTGAAATAGACCGGCCAAGATCCTTGACAGTTAATGTAAGAAAGGACAAGCAGGCACAATCACCAAATGGTGTTGGAAGAATGAGCCATGTCACACTGCCCAAGATGGTGAGTTACCTCAGCACTGTGGTGTGAAAACCGCAGCTGGAGCCAGGATAGCTGTAATGGGCATAGCCGGGAGTCAACCTGCCGCGAGGGCCACAGGGGTGTATGGAAACACTCACTGCTCGGCAGCACTGGATCAAATTGTGTGGAGAGCCTGGGTGCTTGTCCAGAGTGGAGCACTGCAATAGGAGATCCTGGATGCTCAGACGCAGTCAGTGTTTAGTGCATGCAGTGTGTTGGCAAGGTAAGCCAAATCAGGTGGGGTTAGCTCTGGCTGTGTGGAGTATGGGTGTGTTTAGAGATATTTAGTTGTCCCAATCATGGAGTTCTAATAAGATGTGGCCAAATTCAATGCACCGCCCACCGGAAGTCATAGAAACTTTTTCACTGTTATTAGGATCGGTGTCCTAGATCCTGTTTCCCTTTTATGTATACCCCCAGAACTGATATTTTCCCTTATATGGCCATGGTGCTCCTAATAACCCATGCCAACGGTCTTCTTATTACCACTTATATGCCCAGAGGGCTTCAAATCCCCCTGTATGAATGCCAACAGTGTTCCTAATTTCCCCTGTATGCCCCCTGCACTCATTATCCCCTGTATGTCAACTTGGGATTCTAATACCCCCAGTCTGCCCCTAGTCCTTTCAATCCTCCCCTGTATGCCCATGGTTTTCCCATATATTTGAATATGTTCATTACTGTTTCTTTCCTATTATTCCCATGTACATTCCATTGTATTTTTATACATTGTGAATTATGTGAGGGGAAGTGTCTTTGTTGAATTGTCCTTACCGAGCATGTAACATATTTCTTGTCATTTTTCAGCAGTGAATCTATCTATTTGATAAAAGTGGCAACAGTGCACAGTGATATTTGAAATAATTGTTATACAGTTCCTTTAGTCTTTGTTCTAGTTTGGGAGTTTTGTCTTGCAGGATTTGTTCCCATAAACGTGGTAATGAGTCATAGTGCATTGCTGAATTAGTGGAAGGTTACTTACTAATGTTTTCCAGAGAGCATTAGTATGACTTCTGCCAGTTTTTTCCCCTAACAATGACAAAGCTCAGTTTTATGTATTTAAAGGGACATGAAAACAGTAACATGCTTATTTATTTCCTGGAGACAAACAAACTTGTTTATTAACACTGCGGACAAGGGCAAAAGTTAACTGGCTCAAGTCCCATAGGAAGGTACTGCCCAAGTGTGGATTGGGTCGGGGCCTTTATGGCATATGTATGGGAGGCTGGCAGAGTAAAACAGCGCTCTGCACTGTGTATGAGTGCTTAGCGCTGTTTATAATTATATTACTAGCTTCACAACATATTCTAAGCTGCTAAATTCCTGCTCACAGCTACCCCCATTCAGGGCCAGCTCACGGGTGTTTTTGCACCCCCCCCCTGGAAACTTTACACCTCCTTTTAAACCCAGTGACTGTCCTAGAATATTGTTGCCCAACTTCCACACGAACATGCCAGATGTGCACTAGTGTATCCCCTGGTGTATGGAACATGACCCCTGTGGCATCGTAATCATGTCACTAGTACCCGCACAGACTGAGCGAGCTGCCAAGAACTGTGTGCACACGACACAAAGTGTAGGCACGTGCCCTACAGAGAGACATGGCATGACAAGCTAAAAGAAGACTGTGTTAGTTGTTGCCAACAAAGAGGGGCGGGTTATAAAGCCGATCCCTCAAACCCTTCCATCCTGTAAATTCTTCTCAATGTGGAAATGTTGTCCCATGTATTTTAGCACTGTCTCAAAGTAACTCCCTGCCCCATCCTTCCCACAGAACATACCTCCATAAACAGGCTGTCATAGCGGTAAGTTGCATTCAGGCCTAAAGCATCACAAATGACATTAATATATTTTTGCCATTTACACGATACATTTATATAATGTTTCACCACACGAAACTGAAGTCACATTGATAATTGATTTGCAGTAAATTGCAGCTATTGTTTTTGTGTGACATTCATGTTTTGTTCTTTGAACACAGTGTTTTAATGTGCAACTGATGCATGGTTCATTTTGTGTACTAATAAAATATGTATCATGTTTTTGAAAATTATAAAAAAATTATTTCGTATTTTTCCAACGATGAAGGGTTTGGTGAATGCACATATGAAACTTGCGGGGTTCAGTGCCTCCAACAAGGTTAAGAACCACCGCTTTAGTCTCTTCTAAATAATAGTAAATAAATAGTATGATCATCCTCTTTTATGCCATTTAGGATATTGAAGGCTATAGTAAAGAATTGTAACTACTAGGCTGCATTATTTATGTCTCACAGTTCATTGAGGACAAAAACCAAATGGAACTAATAGGAGTAGTGGAAATGATCAGGGTCAGTGCAGGATGAACTGAGTATATGCTGTAAAAATTAGCAAACAAATCCATGACCTTTCCTATACAACCAAAACTTAAATCGCATTCTTTCGTAATAGTTAATGTTCAAGCAAGGATTTGTATGGCAAAACCTTAGAGTAAATAACACATATATTTCTAAGGCATCAGAACACTGCGACCAGTAGAGGTGACCATGCAGAAAAAGGGCAAATATTAAAGGGACAATGTTCAAAGCATTCAGCTTTTACTGGGCCATCGCCAAGCACACATCAGGTTGTGTCCACGCTCGGTTATATGCTCAATACAAACATGTTGTTTAAATATACATGTGAGTATATACTGGAAAGGGACTGACTTCCTGCTAATTTCTGACCTGTTTGCCAAATCAAACACATGACTCTAGGTTTCACAGGGCTCCTCTGGATTTTTGGAAATTATTTTTTTCCTTTTATAAGTAAATAACACATGCTTTATTATGTTTAGTTTATAAAAACATAACATCTTGTAAAAAAAGCTTACATGTTTAAAAAACATAGTAAAAGTATAAGTAAAAGTCATAGAGAACACACACCAGGGCCTACATTTACTAAAATGTGGGATTGGAAATGCGGGGATGTTGACCATAGCAACTAATCAGATTCCAGCTCATATTCTCCAGTATATAAAATGAAATTAAGAGCTTGAATCTGACGCAATCTCACAGTTTAGTAAATGTAGGCTCTGGTAGTACAATTCATCAGGATTCACATTAATTTGACAGAATATATAGGTGAAAAAAATGTACATGCAATAGGGATTTAGACCTCATAATGTAAAATGAGAGAGGATCTGAATCAGAAAATATGTGGAACACTGGGATGTACTAGGAGTGTGATCTTAGTATTGCTTGGTAGTTTACAAATATAGGGAATCCATACATTCATGAATGTACTAGTTCTTCACAATTTGCCTTAGCTCATCTCTGTCCAGAAAAAAGTACTTTAGTCTTTAGTCTATGATCCTACTATTAGCATATTGGGAGACCCTTGTTTCCCCTGCCCTCTAATATTTGTCATGTTTAAAATATAAATATTTCTGTATGTTGTAACTCTATATAACCCAGTTAGTTCACATAGCACTGGTTAAGATCCCCTGAATTAAATCAAAGAAACACATTTGTACAATCAAAACAACAACAGATTGGGAACTGAAGAAGCAGATAAGCCGGTGGCATGTACAGAGGCATTTCTGTTGAGGATAAACGTGAGGACATGGATAAAGGCATGAACATGTTTCATTTAGACTCAAACAACTGATTGAGTGAAATTCATTATTATCATTGAGTGAAATTAATAATATTTAATTTACTGATTTAAATTTTAAAAAATCTGACATATCAAAAGAATGCGTTTTTTAATCTGGTTTTTATGCAACCAATTATGTTAATATTTGTGAACATGGGGTGGGAATAGATTATGGTAAAGTATGAAAAATGACAATAAAATGTTCAATACATTCGATAGGATCATAGTACACAATACAATATTGTTTTAAAATAAATGTTAAGAGTAATTACAGAGATTTATCATTTCTATATTCTTTATGGTGAAGAGACCTGTTTTTCTGTATCATTCTATTACCAAGAGCTAATTTCTTCCAATCTACCATCAGTGAATGAGAGCATATTAGTTTATGTTTGTAGTGGTCATTGAGCCATATTTCCTTTATATGATGAAACAGCAGCATGTTTGGGGGATGGTTGGTCAGTGTTATAAGAGATACTTGAAATTAAATACTTATGGTCTTACACAGAAAAAGAAACACTAATTAGACTACCGGTGCATTGTACATCAGACAGTACATCATTATTTTGAGAACCTTTCATTCCTTCATTCTTGATCTGTACACTTGTGTTTATTGACAACCTTTATGTGCTTGTTTTTGAAACAATGTAGACTTTGAAGGATGAATTCTCTAGTAGGTACAATGAACAGAAAAAAGAGATCTTATATCTTACTTTGATGTTCATGTTGATTTAAAAAAAAAAAAAACAACCAACCTGATTCTGTTGTGAGCAAGGCGAAAAAAAAAAGAAGTCTGCTCTTTGAGAAACACATATACTTTTTGGTGTACGTATACTTTTTGGTGTACATATACTTTTTGGTGTACATATACTTTTTGGTGTACATATACTTTTTGGTGAACATATACTTTTTGGTGTACATATACTTTTTGGTGAACATATACTTTTTGGTGTACGTATACTTTTTTGGTGTACGTATACTTTTTGGTGTACATATACTTTTTGGCGAACATATACTTTTTGGTGTACATATACTTTTTGGTGTACATATACTTTTTGGTGTACATATACTTTTTGGTGTACTTTTTGGGCCACCCAGATGCATAAAGCCCTCCAAAGGGCTGTGACTGGTAGCCAT
>JABWIB010003621.1:12482-25946 GCA_016617825.1 Platyplectrum ornatum
CATTGACGATATTTAAACGTCAAACTAAATGACGAAAAAATACACATTTGTCACTTAGTGAACACACATTTGACGAATTCGTCAGCAATATCGTCAGCCACTGACGATTTCTGCAATTCGTCATTTAGTGAATTCCCCCCCAGATCCGGAGTTTGAATATATTTTCAGGGGAAACATGGGACTGTCCCATTGGTGGTTATTACAAGTGTCAATCATTGGTCCTGGCTTTCTTCCTGGCAGTCGGGGCGCTGATCGGTCGGCCTGCCTGTAAATAGACTGGTAAGAACATGTAGCCCTTGGTGGTTATTGTGTCAGCTGCCTTCTCCTTTACTTAGTGACCAGTGTTATTACAGTACCCCTGCTCCCAGTGTTCCTGACCTCTCCCTGTTCCTATCACTGCCTCTCCTTTCTTTCCATCTACCCTCTGTGTTTACTGTTTCCCCATATTGCATATGGTGTTTATCATTACTTATTTCATGTTAATGTTGCACTTGTTATCTGTGCGTAGACTTCTCTGGCAGTCTTCGGTTCTGCATTTTCCATTTGTGCCTCTTTGGTTCTAGCTTTTTCCGTCTTGCCCATTTCCAGTTATTTGTTGTTTGTCTATGGCCTCCTGTTCCTTTCTACTTTCTGTTGCCTTAAGACAGTGGTCACAACCTGTCGGTGAGCCCACAGCTCCAGCCTATTCCTAGCCATTAGGGGCTGTAATGAAGACTACCCGCCTGGGTGTGTATATCACTGTTCTAGGATCTCCACCTTTAGGGGCTCTGGGGGCAAACATCAGGCCTGAATTTAGACTGTGCGCCTCTGGGCAGCCGTGGTCAGTTTATGGGCTGTCTGTGCACCCAGTGAGTAACAAGGGATTATAAGAGGTAATACCTGTTATTCTCAGATATATTGTGTGTTTAAGTATATAATGTCGCACAATATGAATTTTAGAAAGACGATTTGTTGAAAATTAGTGCAATATAGGGCTGGATTCAGCTTTTCACTCTCATGATTTACACTCTCATGGGTAAAACCATGATGAATTGCAGGGGGGTAAAATGAATGTCAGTGTTTGCATGCAGGAAGAATACTTTATTTTTGCATTTTGCACACAGATTCTAACTAGCGTTACTGTTACACTGTTATTATACTAGGACTAGGAAACATCAGCTGTCACTTGTTATGCTGATTGCAACTAATTAAATTTACCTCCCCTGCAATTCAACATGATTTTGCCCATGAGAGTGTAATAGTCATGAGTGTAAGTCATGAGAGTGAAAAGCTGAATCTGGCCCATAGTGTTTATCTAACCCCATTGTACTTGAACCTGTGGCCCATTCGGAACAATGACCCTTTTATTCAAATAAAGTGGCACATATTTTATAGCTTAGTTTTTATTATGATGATATATATGTTATATTTGTTACAAATTGTTTGGTTCCAAAGTTATGGTCTATACCAGTGGTTCTCGGACCTATCCTCTGGACCCCTATCAGTGCATGCTATCCAGGTCTTCTCCCAATGACACCACTTGTGGACCTATTCACATATGTCAGTCAGTAATGAACACACCCGTGCTCCAGCAAGGAGACCTGGAAAACATGCCCAGTTAGGGGATCCTGAGGATAGAGCTGAGAACCACTGGTCTATACCACCCAACTAACCTCCAGCAATATCATTTTGATATACAAATCTCCTACAGAGATTCATTGCTAAGGAAATCTATATTTGCAGCTTAATACATGTTTTCTATAAAAAATTTGATAAAATATAACCTGCACATAATTATATGTATTCCACCGCTGCAAGACAATCTTTCTAAAAAATAATATCAATTAAAATTCTACTAGCTCAAACACTTAAAAACCACTTTACAGAAGTACAGCGATTCCAAGGTGAATATTAGTTTATGAATAACAATTAGCTAAATATGTTTTTCCAAATGCAAATTATAATGTTTTAGTATTAGTAAGTGTGCATATATCTATGTGCAGGGACGACTGCCAAAAGTGCCAGATGGCCAGTCTGGCCCTGTCTATGTGCAAAAAGGATGGATTCAGAATTTCTTCTACTATTGACTACTTTACTAATGACTACTAAGTCAACTTCTGCCTGTGAATTTAAGACAATGCTTAATACATAGAGAAAAAAGAAACTATATGCCCAGGACTATCTGCAGACAGCAAGGCACCTCTAAAGGTCATGACCGGTACAGGTGTATGCTGTCCTTGACAAGCATAGATGTCCTTGAGTAACCTCACCACACAGAGCCAAATCTTGACCTAGCAGCCAAGGTCCAAGATTGTAAAGCTGCGATCCTTAAGCCACGGAGAAAAGGATATCATTATGTCTGTTAAGCAAGAAAGAAAGGACTGCAGGATATTATATAAGATCACCAACTCGGCATATACTGGTCAGCCAATGGATAAACTGTACGTGTTTAAGTTGCTGAGAGTCTTGACAATTAGATTTAAAGGCATGGAGAAAAGGGAGAATTGGTTTCTGCATTGCAGAGAAGCCTCTATTAAACTAGTTATGGATATACTAGGGACAACTGGACACAACTAACAGCTGATCCAGGAGGTTAATAAGAAGTAAAATATAGATATCTGCTCCTAAATGGAAGTAGAGCACAGGAACCTTTAGAAGAAAGGATTAAAGTAAACAGCCTTAGTAAACAGTCCAGGAAAAAATAGACGCGTTCTCAGAGTTGTTTCCGGCCAAGCAGATCGGTGGAGGGAAGAATTCATATGACAGATAACAGCTGTCAATGTATGTTAGGTCACTGGTATGCCCAGGGAGCGCTTAGGAAGGGGAGATATATACACGGCTCCACTATTGGCGAGTCATTGCCCTATATGAAGTGATAATGATACTGTTGTAACCGGAACCCCGGTTCTTTCTAGCCGGGTCAACAATGTGCAGTGTGATCGGACTGCAGTCCGTGCGCCCACAATTTGCGGGGTTTGAAAACAATGGTGATTTGCAAACTGGTAATCTGAATGTAACATTAATATATATTTACACAACTGGATATAACACAGCACTCAGTACAATTTTTGTACTGTATTTTAATCGCCAGAGTTCTGTCATATATCTCGTTTCCAAGATTTCTTAAAATATATATTCATATTATACTTACTGTAACTGATATATTAGAAATATTAGTCTTCATCAGGTTACTGATTTTGGCACCAAAAATTGAACAATGGGAGGATTGTATTGTAAGAAAACAAAGTGGGTGTCCTAGTTTTCTGTTATACATCTCTTGTATGTGGATACTGTAGGAGGGGCTGTGTATATCTTGTAATATGTTCAGGAGTAGAGACAACTAATGATCAGGACATAACAGTATCAGCTGTTGCCATGACCTTGCAGCCCACAATATAAATATCACTATAAAATGTCTGCAAATGATGAAGATTTCTTACTACTGTCATTGGAACCTGTTGATACTTTATACAGCATTAATTAAATATCCACAAGGATCATTAATGATGCATCAGTAAGATCAGGGTTGCCGACTTTTGGTTTCTCCCACCCACGATTGAATGGCAAAATGACACATTTACTATGGATGGGCAGAACTTGATGTCATCAAGCTCCACCCATCCATTGTAATGATCGGGCTGGAACACTGCCTCAGCCCAGTATTAGCCAACTCTCCCGGGATACCAGGGGACTTGCCTGAAATTAATACATATTAATATATGTATTAATTAATGTAAAGTAGAATTAACAAACTACATAAAGTGTAAAAAAGACCGGATTGGTCTTTATACTTTTTATTTTGGTTGGCTCCCAAAAGCCAACCAAAATAAAAAGTATAAAGACCAATCCGGTTATACATACAAGAATAATTCAAGAGGAGCGTGTGGACAATAAATTATATGGACAACAATGGAAAACCTTGGAGAGGATAAGTAAACAAAAATAACATATTTCCACATATATTAGCCTGTCCCGTTTGGATTTTTCAAATATAACTTCACTAAAATAGCCAATTTTCGTATGGTATATCGATATATATCTGAGCCCGGTTTTCTACAATTATTGCTGCTACAAGTATTTTATTATTGTAATTTGTTATTGAGACATATTTTATATTTGTTTGTAGTTNGTTATGTTATACTATTTTATATATTAAGTAAAGAACAATATGTTTTAACATAAGGTTGTGCGATCCTATTATTTCAGCCATTTATAAAGGTATTTTTCATATATACCAGCGCTGTATAAATCTACAATATATATTGTTTTTTTGCACAACATAAGGGGCTGTGAACCTCCCCTATATACATAAGCTGCTGGCTTNTAAATNAAAATACTATAAGACTTTTTTACAAAAAAGCGCTGTGTTATAGCCCCGTAAGGTGCTATAAATAAAGATTTTTTCTTTGGTAAAAAACCTTGGGACTTGTGAGAAGGTCCAGAATTGACAGTATGATTCTGCTGCTGATTATATTCCAATCATATAATTATATGAATATATATTATTTATTACCTATTCTTATTACATCGCTCTAAGGAAAAGGAAGTCTGCATTTAAAGAACCAAACACTCCTTAAGTGCAGTAGTTGCCCTGTGTCTGGCTAATGCCCCTAACTATATCTACCTTTTGGGTACTTCATGTTCCACCATTTAAGGCATGTACAAAAAGTTCCAGCAATCGCTCTTATGGTCAACCTGGAATAGCATAGTCTGGCATTGTGTTATGTAAAATGTGTGTGGTTATGGAAAGAAATCCCATAACTATCCAACTAATTAAAGAGTTTCTCAGTTAAGTATATAGCCGGGGTTGCAGACAGCTCTGCATCATATGATACATTATTTTTGGTCTAGCCTGTGACAGACATAACATCTTAAAATCACAGCCTGCATATACAAATTATATACCACCTCCAGTGTAAAAGAGCAATCACCTTACCCTTTCTGAAAATAAAATGGTATATTTAACATTTTCACTNCTATAATGTTATTATATTACCCTTAAGATAATTTGAATTAATGGGATTGGGGATGGGTACTATNGATTATTGAATTATTNATGTTNAAAGTATGTTAAGCTGGNCACACACTAGACAATTTTTAGCCCAATTCTACAATAATTGTACAAATCAGAAACAGTGGTAAAACGCCACTTAGATGTTAGGGCATGATAATTGCATTGATCCAAACATTGGATTGATATTATGCCATAGCATTTATCTTTTCATCAGTGTATTGTGTTCTGTACCAGAGCCTGGGTATATACTGGGTATGTACTGGGTATGTACTGGGTATGTACTGGGTATGTACCAGGCTCCTGTACAGGCTTCAGATGGTGGAAAAGAAAGTTTTCCCTCAGCTGAAGCGGTGTGAATGGTGTCGATAACAGGGTGGTTTTCCCAAGGGAAGATCGATCCATTTATGGGCACCAATTACACTAGAATGATGATTTTAGTTATTTAAATGATTACATTACATAGATCTGAATACATTACATAGATGTGACTGTTTGTACCATGATTCAAAGTGTGTACACAGCATAACCACTATGCTGATCCATTGATGAAGTGTTGTGTGTGTTGTGGGTTCTCTTCAATGCCATTACTGTTGTCGATCCATGACGAGTCCTTATTTTAGGTATCCATGTGACCAAAATATTTCTGTATGATGGCGAGAACAGTGAGTGCCTNTGTTTCTATATGTAGTACCTACCCCCCTCATTCTTTCTATAGATATAGAACCATTTTTAGCAGAGCAGTCAGAAAAATACCTAGTGCAGGACCTCTTTGTGTTCTGCCTCTTTTGTTGGGCATAGTAATGAATGGGGCACTATAGTGGGGGACTGGTTCACTAGTGCATTGTATAACTGGAAATTTTTTTTTCTTTTTAATTGGTTTGGCTACTCAACAAAAGCTTTTTTGTAAAGATGTCATAAAGAATAGTTATATCTCTCATGAAAAAGAAAAGCAAATTATGGGTTATAAGAATATGGAGACCCATAATTTACCATACTTCTAGTTGATGATTAAAGCATAATTTACTTTTGTATCTCTGGTATACATATATGACAGGGAGTCATTGTATTACTTAAGCATAACTAGTATATATATATATATAGTAAGTCACAGCTTTAATGTCATTTAGTGCATTCTTGACATTAGCGGTCATGGTACTATGCCAATTTGTCTCAGTAATAAGTATGGCTCTTCATATTAATCTTACCACCAGGCTCGCTAAGTCAGTGACACAAATGAGAGCCATAAACACTGACTCAAATACATGTAACGATGAAGTACAAACAATATACATATGAACCTATGCAAACACACTACCAAATACTCTGTTAGGCTGGGTATACATAGTATGGCTTTTGTACATGACAGTGAGTACACTGCATTATCCTGTCAAAGTACATCACACTGTATGAGTCGATCTTTAATCATCTGAATTTTAACGTAAAATGATCAAAAAATGCCAAAAACATAGATGGCAAAAACCAATAAAATAACAGCAAACATGCCAGTCTCATTAGGACTATAATACAGTTGTTCTCAACTAGTTCTACGTGTCTGGTGGTATGTTGGGCCATTATGAAGTACACATTTNTAACCACGAGCAAGATGGCATATATAAAAAATGTATCTGAAAATAATTACAAAAATATGTAATAAATATATATAATCCCCATTTGCAAGCACTGTGGCACATAAGCACTGCGCACTATTGTCAGGGCCACAACTCCCGCGGGTTTGGCCGGTGCAAGGCCCAGGGCCCATTCGATCACAGAGGCCCACCACCGCACCGCTGGTCATGCTTCCAACCAGTTATATTAAGGCCCCAGGGAACTTCTATAGCTCTAACTTCTACCTGCTCTGGGAACTTCTATAGCTCTAACTTCTACTTGCTCTGGCTGTCAGAACAGCTTTAATGGTATTTGTAGTGCAAGAATCACGGGCGAGCTGCAGCCAAATCCCCACACTACAACATCCTTAAAAGATATATATATATATATATATATATATATATATATATATACACACATAAGTGGGGGTAGGCGTAATTGTTGCACCTGGGCCTAGCACGACTCTCTTGTTCTGCCTCTGACTAGTATGTGGAACCTACTGGCATACAAGGGTACTAGCTTTGTATCACATAAGCACTGTGTAGCGTTCGTGTTGCCAAAAGTACAAAGCACTGGTCTGCACACTGTCTGTGGTCCCGAGAGCACGCTTTACTATCTTGTGATTTCTACAACACATTCACCCGCCTGTGGACCTTAAATGACCTCTAGTCAAGTTTTATTATGCGTTATTAATGTTCTTTACAATTTCCACTGAAATGATTTTTCTGGAAAATGCAGTGAGAGCGTAGAATTTCCAAAACTGAAGTATTGAATAGTGCTTAATAACATATGGTTTATAAATGTATCTATTATATATATTTAATTGGTCATGAGTAAAGCCTTTCTAAATGTGAAACATATTTTTATTCCAGTTGATTATCNTGGAAAAATACTTGTATAATATTACAATTTGGAATGAAAGATTCCTCGTCTACGGCAGTTTCTTTCCTTCCTGTTGCCCATAGTATGATTCACAACTTCATGAAAAGAAAGTTTACAAATAAATCAATTAGAAAAAATCCTCACATATCCTGATTAAATCGAGATTATGCCTCTATTAGGTCAATGAGGTATTTAAACTATTCAGCATGTGCAGCCATGCAGATGAGACAAGGCTTACACTGCGACTTCCTTGTCAGCAGTTAACCTCATCCCTAGTCTCACTGGAGCCAAAACCTCACATTGCCAGGGTGAGCTGAAGCAAGGTTTGATTGAGGAAGCACTGTAACATGAATGTTTAAATAATGGATAGAAATAAAAAGACATATTTTATATACATATTTATAGGTTTGATTTAGGAGCAAATATTACATTTTTGAGTACCAGAAATTAAGATTATTACTATAACAAAGACTGGTATCTGTAATATTCATTGATTTTCGGACCAGGGGATGAAACCAGATGTTCACTATAATATATCCGTTAACCAAATCTCTTAGTAGATGTAGATCAATAAAATAATAATAAAAATGTATATTTTACTTTACTAAAAAAGAAAAGAAAAGCAGAAAAGTAGCACAGTATGTACACATTCTCCCACTGATCACAACCTGAAGGGTCAGATCTGCTTAGCTGCAACATCCCTTACTCTGTCTCAGTAAAGTTCCCCTTGACCCAATGGACGGAATTTCTCTCCCAAGCCTAAAGAAAGGACTACCCTCCAACTACCCCCACTACTGATCCCCTGCATAGCCCTCACTTGCCTTCTTTGACATAATGCCTATACTCCTTAATTATTGTTATGCTGCATACCTACGATGGACAATATGGACTTCTACACTACTCCCTGACCACAGTCCTCGGTCCTCACCACTTTACTAATCTATGTGGTTCTTCTATTCCCCCCAAAGTCGCCCAAAGTCACCAATCAGATTATAGCTGTTATTTTCCTAATGCATATTAGATAATATCAGATAGAATCTGATTGGTTGCTATGGACAAAACAACTATTGGAATTTTAGAAGTAAATTAAAGTATTATCGATTCTGTGTTCGCCACCGGTATTGGTAATACTTTGTAAACAGGATCCCACTGTTGCTACTTGGTTAATGTACCCCAAAATAAGTGACATTCATCTGGCAACAAATTGGAATTGAGAAGGCTCGTCTACAAGTGTACAGTACAAACAACACAAAAACACCATGGCAGCGGTTTGTCGGAAACCAGAGTTTCTTGTAGGGAAATAGTGCATTATCAAGGTAAGATCCAGAATATGTTGCAGGGATCTGCGGAATATATTACTGTATATTACTGTATATACCTGAATATAAGCCTGTGCACCTAATTTTACCTAAACTGGGAAAACTTATTGACTCGAGTATAAGCCTGATGGATCATTGATGGATCATTGCCCCCCATAGGACTGCATTGTCTCTGGTGATGACTCAGCTCATATCGATCTTCCCCTATATATATCTCTATTGTCCCCTGTGCCCTCTGCATATAAGGCAATGTAAAGCTCCAGGGCCAGGCTGTAACCCATACATAACACTATCATGCCTGTGTCAGCTCTGTGGGCCCAGTGTGGTGAGTGGCATGCTGCTGCCAGTGTCACACTCTCCCCCTCCATTACCTTAGCTCCATGTTAGCTCTGAGCAATGTGTGCAGCTCTGGTATCTGGGGACAGAGAGGAAAGTGCTGCCACACAACAGGAGACATAAGAAGGCTGAAAGTTCTGCAAGCCAGATTTGGCTATGTAGACTGATAACTGTAACGCAGACCCAACAGCACATCCCTGCATCATCCAGGACAATGACTCGAGTATAAGCTGAGGGCGGCACTTTCGAAACCGATGCAGGGGAGGACAGGGAGACCTACCGCGCAACCATTACCAACTTACCATTCCTTCCCTAGCCTAATTAGGAGACAGGGTTTGCAGAAAACTATTTATTTAGGGTCATTAAAAGGAAATCCCCGGCCACCGCACAGAATGAAAAAGTATGGCAGAAACAGGGGTATGGCAGATGTTGACCGCGGACGATGGTTCGGCCACGGGATGGGACGGTTCAGATGGAAGCAGATGTGGTGTTGGGCAACGCTTCCTTCTCGCCACAGCATAGCTGTACCATATAGGGAATTCAAACCACAACTGCGGTTTGGTAGCCACATGGTGGTCACATCCCATCTACGTAATGTCCCATTCTCTGTAGGTTTCCCAGACTTTGTCCATGGGGCGACAATGTCGGCTGGGACTGGACTCACGGTTTTGTAGTGGAGGCTCAGTGTGCAGCTCCTTTAGTTTTTGCTGCAGTGGAGGCTCATCCCAGACTTCATCCCTGATGCCTGCAGGCGAACTTTCGCCCAGTCCACAGGCACAGGCGTATTCGCTGCCATCTTCCTCCTCTTCCCAGTTCTTGGTTGGACGGTGAACTATAGGAGGGCCTCTGGAGTACCCTTGGGAGAGCCACCGTCATCCCAGTGCCTCTCTCTCAGCGAGTCTAGCCAGCCACTTACCGTGTTTCCCCGATAATAAGACACTGTCTTATTATTTTTAAAGGACAAAAAAACACCATAGGGCTTATTTTCGGGGGAGGGCTTATTTTATTGAACACTGGACAACTGACACTATATGCCCTAAGTGCTGCTGATATAATGCCCCCTGACACAGACTATAATATATATACACACACTGTGAGGGATGGCACAGNCTGTCATTAGCAGCATGGTGCCAGGGGGGAAGCTTCCTGCAGACAGGGGGATGAGGGGCCATACACTCTTATCACATATTACTCACCCCTCTGCCTGGTCTCCCTGCTCCTCTGCTTGCTGCACAGAAATGGTTAATTGCAGAGGGCAGCCCAGCTCCTGTCCTGTGCAGGCACAGAGGATTTCCAGCAACACAATGTTGTCAGCTGACACTTCCACCAGGTCTGTGAGATCGAGTTTGTTTACAGTAGGGGAGGGGGGAGGAGGGAGCCTGCACAGGAAGCCAGCGTCTCCTTACATTGAATGGAGCAGCAACCATTACAGGAGGAGAGAGAGGGGGCGGCGTGTGTAGTGTAGGGACCCGTAGTGTGTAGATT
Source organism: Platyplectrum ornatum (assembly GCA_016617825.1). Lineage (NCBI taxonomy): Eukaryota > Metazoa > Chordata > Amphibia > Anura > Limnodynastidae > Platyplectrum > Platyplectrum ornatum. The sequence goes on from JABWIB010003621.1 coordinate 23,103, forward strand.
AGATAGGGCTTATTTAGTGTAGCTTAGGGCTAGAGGAACAGTGCTTTAGCTAGGGCTTAATTTCGGGGGAGGGCTTATTTTAGACAGTGTACTGTAAAATGGGGTAGGGCTTATTTTCGGGATAGGTCTTATTATCGGGGAAACACGGTAGCTTCCCTTCTTACTGTTGGGATGCCTGGGTGGTTTTCTTCATACATTTCCCAACCACAGCAACTCTTCAATCAGTGGCTCTAACCAGCTGTCATCATCGATGGGTCGTTTACTCTTGGTAGGTTCCTCAGCTAGGGATGCGGGGCTATTCGAGCATACAGCTTGTACCGTCCCGTGGGCATATCAGATGCCTCCCCCAACTCCTCGGTATTGGGCAGCATCCATAAGAGAATGAACGGGCCCCCTCCAGGTCAACCTCAGTCTCTTCCCTGTGGTTTCCCATTTTATTATATGCCATGTGTCCCTTTTATGTACCACTAATACTGCACCAGTTAATCTGGACTGAGCTGCACAATTGGTGAAATACTAAATACCCTCATATCCTTTTTATAATGATTGTTTAAATTGTACACAATACGAAAACGCTATTCACAAATCTCTCAATAAATGCTATCATCCTCCCTGCTTGCACCCCTTCTTACTGACTGTCCAGGTAATAATTAGAAATTTATGGTACGGTTGTTTCTAATTGGATCAGCGCCATAGTCTACAGTACCTGCATTACTGCAGGTATAATCTAAGGCTTACAAAACAAAAATGCAAAGACCCCCTCACTAGCCATCTAGGTTATTACTGCTACTGGATCAAGTTGGTTTTATGACAAAAATTACCAAAACAAATTTTTTAAACCATAGTTTTTATTTGAATGATCTGAGATGGTGCAAGCAGAGGGTGCATCCCCAGCTAGAGCACATATACATATAAATCAGAGAAACTCCCCTGAGGTCAGAAGACCCAGCAGACCTATGCGCCCACGTGACTACTTGTTGGAGCTTGTAAAACTAGCCTTTTTTCCTGCACATCAGTCTGTTTTCGGTCTGCGCAGCTCTGGATCAGGCCCCCTGTGTGCAGCCGTGCAAGACTGTCCCAATCGTTTAGGAAAAATAACACCAACAGATTCCATTCACAGTGAAGACTGCCATCATGTGGACACACTGATATTTACACTGCTTAATAAGTCACCTAGAAGAGTTTGTTCTTCAGTACGTGTTATCATGAAAACTCACATAACAACATATAATTTCACACAACAGAATGTACTTCACTGACGTCTGCGTTGTTGTATCTGGTCCTTTTGATATTTCATTATTATTTGGAAGTTAATTTGTAAGCACATTGCATGGTTGTGTGCACTACGGATATGATGACCACAACAAGGAATATGAAATATTTAAAAGCTTTAAGTGCAATTACTGTTAACTTGATTCATTGAAAAATGTACAGACAGCACAAATCTCGATCCACCAATCTCGGCCTCATACATAGGCCACGATTGGTGGAGGAGAAAGATTGGTGAAGGAGAAATAAAGATGTGAGAAGGAGCTTGCCAGTATAAAGATTGAGAATATTGTTTTCTTCTAAAAATTACAGAAGTGCTTTTGATCCTATATCCTCATTGTTACTGAGCACTTAAAATTTGGGATTGAACACACAGAGGGATTTCAGAACAGGAGACCGGAGGAAAGCTGAACCGGAGTCAGGGCCGGAAAAAAGTCCACGAGGACCTGGAGCTGAACATATTCAGGGGCCCATTGGAAAGGGTGGGACCAGTGTTGTGTGGGTCAGTAATTGACATGTTGACCCATCCATCACAACCACCATTATCCCACACGCTGCACTGTGGAGCTGCAGTGCATCCACCTGCAGCTGCAGGTGGACATCAGTCATGGGCTTTCAAACTCATACACTTTAGGCCTGTTTTAGGCCTTTTCTCAGAGGGAGGCCTGTAGCCCCATTGTTAATCCTGCCATGATCTGAGATGAAGCCCTGTAATACTGAATGAACTATAAAACCCATTTACTGAGGTATATGCTCTGAGTATATAGAAATATGGACATTGCATTTCTAAAGCTGACGTATGGGTGCCTTAATTAATCTGTATACAACCCAATGTGTATGCTAATAAGTTGTAAATAGGTAATTGGCTATATGCAGAACTTTAGTTATATACTAGCAGGTCTTGTATATGATTGTCTAAACAATGTAAGCGCATCCAGCAATTAGATTATATAATATATATATTATATTTGTATATGAGCCTTATGTATGTATTGTGGAGGCTGCTGGCTCAGTATATATATACAGGGTATATAGGGACAGCAGCCCTGTGGTTATATATTTCCTGGACTAGACGGCTGAGTCTACATCCCAGTGGGTAAAAGGGCTGCTGGAACGTTGCACAGAGCAGAGTCACGTGAGTCACGTCACGTGATGGTGAGTGCACGATGGTCCTGAGGCCAGCCTTTCGGACGACACAGAACGGCTTGACTTCCGCTTCCGGCGTGTGAAGGCTGCAGGCTCATACAACTTCCGGCCTGTGGTGTTGTGAGGTCGCTGTGGAGCCGGTGTCATGGCGGCCAGTCTTATTGAGACAGGTATGTAAATAATAAATACACAGCGTAAGGCTCATCATGTTATATAGGTATTATTCATCAGGGGCAGAGGCTGGCGTTGTGGTCTATGCCCCTATACAGCATGGATATTTGTGTAAAGCGTCAGGTAGATCATTGCTGAGCGGAAACTCATATAAGTCATGGTCAGCGACTGCTATCTATGTCTGCAGTTGTTGAATGTCCATCTGAGTGTCTGGCTGATACCTGTCATTACTGAATATAAGGAATAGATGTACAAGAG
>JABWIB010003621.1:28328-42401 GCA_016617825.1 Platyplectrum ornatum
TATATATATATATACATACAGATTTGATTAAACTTTTGTACCCAGTTCAAACATAGAAGCGATATTGATAAGGCATTCAGGTAACGAGTTGATGTCTCATCGTAGGAGGTCATAGGTAACAACACTTTATTGAAATCAGGTTAATGAAACGCAACTAGTGCTCCAAGCTTATGTATAGAACCAAACGCTGGACCAGATCCTAATGTATCTTAACTCCTGTGCACGTAAGAGGAGTTTCACGTCTCTCATATGTAAGGGACTTATGACCCAGGATTTTGCTCCTCCTACCTTTTGTACAAACGGTTCTCATTCTGCCGTCTACATGTGGACTTAAGTCTGGATTTTAAGGATCCAGTTCCATAATGCATTGTGTGCCCAATCTTATTTTGTTTGCAAACAAGCAAGTTTGTCATATAATGTTAAATACAAACTATAATTGCTGTGTGAATACATTTAAGTTAATATTCACAATTGGGTTTTTCCTCTTGCATTTTTTTTCTGTTAAGTTAAATAAACTTTAAAAAATGATTAAAAACTAGGAAGCAGAATTATGGTGTACCTGTGTTTAATTGTTTTTTTTCCCCATTATCTATGATAAATTTGTGTACAGTATAGATTACAAAAAGTAATCTCTAATCATAATTCTCCCTCATCTACATTAAAGGAAGCAATGCTGGACAGATGAAGAGTAATATAGAGCTAAGGGGGATATTTTAGAATAAAATGACTTTTTATTATAAAAGATAAAAACATCAAACCATTTACTGTAGAAATATTTGCTTTATTGGACTTTTTTTTTTTTTCATTAAAAGACAGTTGATTCTCCTCTATACATAGACTGTTATACAGACACTCACCCAGACAGACCATACAGCATCAGGACATATCTGTTAACTTACAGATACATGTGTATAATTTCACAATTACACGGTGGAATTATAAGGGAAACCTGAGTGATGGATTCAAGTGTCTGTTCCAGAACACATAAGTGCTCGTTGTCCTTACTAGCATTTTGATTAATACGCCTTTTTTCATCACCAGACAATAAAATAATTTGCTGGCCATGCTTTGTAAATGGTGTTAATACAAGAGGTGAATTCTAGTCTTCTCCAAACAACATCTGGATGAGATCAGGTTTAAGGCATTCATCTTCTGTCAGCTTCTGTGGCTAGAAAAAGATATAAAATTGTGCCATAAGCCAAAGTATCTGTGAGAGGAAAAATGACTACAAGCAAGCATTGGATTTATTATAATTATACACATATATACATACTTTATGACACTGACTGTATCTTACAAAAAAATGTTAGTGACAATATTTCATGTAAACTTACAGGGGCCAATTCAATTCCCTGCAAATGGAAAAAGTTGGTTGTTGGTAGTTGAAACTCGCTTCTTTTTATATGCGACTCTTATGAACCAGGAGAAAAGGAGCAAAAACAATTGAAACATAATGTGATGATAGATGGCTAGAATATATGACTTCTTTTGTATTGCCCATGCTGTACTACAGGATCTTACGTTTGCAAGATTGTGTATCCAAAAAAATCTAAATTACAAACGTAGGTACTGCAACAGTCACTATATTATACTCTGGGTGCAGTGTATCCAAAAGGTTATGTCAGCTCCTCTGATGCAAGAAAAAAGGAACCAGTGTCCTGATCAATATATAATGCACCTTGTATTATAAGCATGAAAAATTGAGCATCCCCCATATGTTAATGCATTTGACACCTGAACCTATATTTACTAAACTGTGGGAAAAGAGGAGCAACTAGATTCCAGCTATGAAAAATGAAACAGAACTAGAATCTTATTGGTTGCTATGGGCAACATCTCCACAGTAAAAAAAAAAAATTATATATCTTGATATGTACACACAAGAGTTAAATATAGACTTACCGTTCCAATCTTAACCAGAGTGGGAACCCCAGTCAGTTTTAAGTTCTTTCTAAAGTCATTGTTTGGGTCCTTCCATCTGCAAGAAACAGACAAATACATTTCCTATCAATGAACAGGGCAACAGTATACAGGGCAACATGTAAGAACAAGAATTAATCTACATTAGCAATCACAAGAGTATGAAATCTATACCCATAGTCTACTCTCAAAACAATCTATAAATGCTCCTATATAGTCATCAGAGGTGCACAATCCTAATTCTTGTGTGTGAGGGGAGGCCCTTACACTTTAAACCCCTCCTTACTCAAGCCGCCCTGTTCCACCATCTGCTCTGTAAATCAGTGTAGTACATAAATATTGAAAGGGAACATGTAGCACCTTGGAGTCAGAGGTACACCATGGGAATATAGAATGATGACATTGATATTACTCATCCTCATGTTGCCTCTGTGCTGGTTCCTTAGATGGGACCAGTCTACATCGTACTGAACAACAAAGTCTGCATTGTGTTCAACTTAGGGCACTCCCTCCCTCTATTATTTAAGACAACCTGAATGGACAATTACTGCTACAGGTCTGTCTTTAAGCTTATCATCATATGCAGCTAAATGGTTACTTACGCAGCTCTCTCTCCAACAAGACAGTATATAAAGACAGATCCCTCGGGAAGATGGCTCAGCTGTGCTCGCACCACTGGCTCGGCTGGAAAGGACATGCAGAAAGATTGTAACTTGCACAAATGTGTATCACGTTTTCACAGACGAGAAGCCGCTTTGCATGTCACAGTATTAATTCCCTGACATACAAACATGGGTCCATTTTAGTCTTTAGTCAATTAGCTTAATAATAGTTATTCCTTGGTCACCCGTAGTCTGAATAGAGCCTACCCAGGTAGTTTACTGAAGAGTTAATTGTCTGTGTAAACAACATGATTGTTAGTTACCAGCCAATCCCAGAAGACATCTGTATGAAGGCACTTACAGCACCCTGCTTCTAAGTGAGGATAGTATGTAAGAGATGAAGCCAGCCCTTATAATGTATTATTACCATTTCTCCTCCTGCCCACCATGGCTTAAATTTACAAAGAAAGGAGACTGAAAAGTGGGGATGTTGCCCATAGCAACCAATCAGATTCAAGCTCACATTCTCCTGTATGTAAACAGCGAGCTTAAATCTGATTGGTTGCCATGTGCAATATCCCCACTTTCCCATCTCCCTGTTTTGTAAATTTAGGCCCACATGTACTATGACTCAGCTTACACTTTCATCAGCATTTATACATTTTAATCTGCCAGGTAAAGAAACTAATAAATAAAACGCTCCAGAATGCAGTGTGGTTAGATAAGAGCAAGTGAGCCTAATGCTGGCCATACACTATGCGATGGGGGTGAGATGATGTGATGCACGCTCCCGCTGCTGCAGATTCATGGACATCACTGGCGATTACCTACACATCGCATGTGCATTTAGCCAGCATAAATCCTAGCAAAATCAACAGCACTGCCACCCACTTTTTATGTCACTAATGATGATAAAACTATCTAAAAAAAATAAAATTCTGGCCAAACACTATATAAAACATGTTAATAAACAGTAATACCAATAACCGCTCTAGTCTAGTGTATGGACAACTTCAATTTTAGTACTTCACGCAATTTACAGTAATGGCAGAATTAGGATTGTCTTGGAGTCACTTCAGNTTACAGAAATCTAGAATGTGCTTTTCCAGTGTTGGGGTCTCATTTCTTTAGCAATTCTTATGGTAACCAATGATCCTGGTGGCCAAACCATTACCTGGTTAACAGCAATTCCATTCTACAAATCATTAAGCGCATTTCATCTTCGCTCAGCAAAGGAACTTTGTCACATACTCCAAGAAGCACAGAATAACATTCNTGTCCAGTGTGTGGATTTCATAGCATAGACGACACTGCAGTATTTCTATACCATCATGAACCACCAAGATTCAGTGACCATACAGCAGCACAATAACTACACAACATACTCAATATCATTATCAAGCAAAAGAATGTGCAGGAGAGAAAAATCTCATGATAAATAAAATCTGTCATAAAACCAGGAAGTAAAAGTCCTATATCACTGGTTCTTATCCTGGGTTTTACTAAACTGTGAGATTGGGAAAGTGGCTCATATCAACCAATCAGATTCAAGCTCACATACTCCAGTATGTTAACTGATACTGAGAGCTGGTTGCTATGGACAACATCCCCACTTTTCCAATCTCGTAGTTTAGTAAATTTAGGTATATATATATATAATGTGTGTGTGTGTGTGTGTGTGTGTGTGTGTGTGTGTGGTCTAGTTCTTGGGGAAGAGCAGTAGTCTCTTCTGCCACTGGGTGTGACACATGTGTGTGACTCCATACCTGTAACACAGTCTGGGCACCAGCTCTGTCCATCTTCATTCTTATCCCCACAGAACAAGGCAAATATCTGCTTCCCTCTGTGCTTGTCCACCTCCTGGCTGAACGCCTCATAGCCATGTACCTTCACCTCTGTATAGCCCATGGCAGCTGCTGAGTGGAGTCTCCCAGGTAGCACCTGATTCACCACTGTGCTGAGGAGTCACTTCCTGCTCATTTAAAGGGACAGTGCAATAAAGTAGCAGGCCCCTGACTACTAATAGTTAATCGGTAACTGGCTCATAGAACAATATATGGGATACACGGAAAAGATGACTAGAAATACGATTTCATATAATTCATACTTATTGTTTAGTTCGGGAAGTAATTGTGACGCTTTGGCAGCCATTTTAAGTGAGGTCAGTAATGGCAAAGTTATCTATACTGTGACAGGTGCACTATTCACTTACTGCCCAATATTTGTATGCAGCGTTTACTAGTACCATGAGTGATATATGTAACTATCAGAAATAACGCTATTTCAAAAATTCCGCTATCGCTCTCCACTGTTCCCGCCGCTTAGTGATTACCTAGTAAGATTGGTCCACGCAGCGCCCCGTAGGACATGTACTGTTGTCATAGCGCCGGTTTCAACTGCTGGGAAAGGCTGGAATAGGCTGGAATGGAAGCTGGAGCTGCATACACTAATGCAGAGCGACCTGGCAAAGGGAAGACTGGGTGACAGAGACGTGTAGAGGGGGCAGCTATTGCCCTAGTGGTATGAGGGGGCATCCATTTGCGTAGGGATATAGAGGGGGCAGCCATTGCCATAGGGGCATAGAGGGGACAGCTATTGCCATAGGGGCAGCCATTGCCATAGGGGCATAGAGGGGACAGCTATTGCCATAGGGGCAGCCATTGCCATAGGGGTATAAAGGGGTGGGCAGCCATTGCCATAGGGGCATAGAGGGGGCAACTATTGCCATAGGGGAATACAGGGGGCAGCCATTCCTGTAAGAGTATAGAGGGGGCAGCCATTGCCGTAGGGGTATAGAGGGGGCAGCCACTGATTGGTATACTGTAAGGAGATTTACAATGACACAGGATATTCAGCAGTATCCCAGGGCCATACAGCAGGGGCTGTCATCTGTTTCTATGCCCTCCAGAATCCATGGCAAAGAGACTCAGGTGTGTATGGGTTATAGCATTGAGACTGCATGTTATGTCTCTGGAAACAAGGGGGGGGGGGCATATGTTTGAGTTTATGTTGTTATCATGGCTCTGCCTGATAAGTTGGGGGGTTCACTGGTTTTGTTTTTTTGTGTATGCTATGTTAAACATTCAATAAAAATGTACTGGTTGGTGTGGTTATATGTATATTTGGTATAAAGTTGTCTGTGCTGAACTCATCTCATCGCTCTGTATATTTTTATATCCGGGTCACTCGCCTCCCGGGAGAAACCAAAGTCTGCTTTATAAGGGGTAGGGTGGAGGTCGGGATTTATGCACATCACACCCAANGCCTTGGCCTTGTGACAGCACATCCTATATATTTACTATGAATGAGTGGGTGTGTCATCAAGTTCCGGGCTCATCGGGCTGAGGCAGTCATTTACATTAAATCACTGGGTACTGGGAGGTTTGCTGACCCAGGATAGTGAGAGAAGTTGGGAGCCTGCAACCCTGGTTTATATTTAAAGATACAAAAACCTTTTAGAATGCAGATGTTTTCATGTAGTTNTTAACAGATGTATCTTTTGGCCTGTAGTGGTTGTATATTGAGAACATTCAGTTGATGACACATTTCTGGCAAGTTATGCATGAAATCCTTTCTTCTTATTGATTGCAGCTTCGTTTTAATTTGGATGTCGCCACACACCCGGCTAATCTGGCTTCCCAGTTTTCAAACCCTTCTCCCATCATAATAGAGAAGATTTCAGCATCTCAGAATAAAGCCACAGAGAATGTAGCACCTGAAGATAGACTCCGAAATTCTCTATCTTTCTCTGCCGTATCGGAAGAGCGATTGAACCTCGCCCTCCAGCTTGCAAAGAGAGACCTGAAACTGAAACATTTTGGGCAAAAAGCTGNAGTAAAGACAGAACGGCACCCCCCAAATCAAGGGAGGACAGTAACCCATAATCATGGAAAAGCAAATAAGAAGAGTAAGAAGAGCGGAACAAACCAGGCTATGAAATATGATGTGACGGAATCGGGTGCTAAGGTGTATGTGTATACCCCAGATCAGAGCAGGATAAATGTGGGGGTGTCAGAATCTCCACCCACTCATGATACTGGACCTGGGGAAAGTCCAAACAAAGGCGTCGAACCAAGTGAGCAACAGGTAAAACGTCTGCAGAAAGAGTTGCACACGTACATGAGGAAAATTGAAGAGCTTGCAAAGAAAGGTAAGCATATCTTATCCTNAAATCTGATTTAGTTGACTTCATCACATCTTTCATTGATTATAGTATAGTATTGTATATAGATGTGGGCTTTGTTTCTTGGTGAATAATGGTTGTGGTCCAGACAGTAATAGTAACTGCGCTGAATTTTACCCTGAGAGTTTGTCTTTNTCTACATTTGTATTTGGTCCAGGGCTTAAATTTGCTAAGCAGGGAGATTGCAAAGCGGGGATGTTGTCCATAGCAACCTATCATATTCAAACTCACATTCTCCAGTATGTAAAATGTAACTGAGAGCTTGATTCTGGTTGGTCGCTATGGGCAACATCCCCACTTTTAAATCTCCCTGCTTAGTAAATTTAGGCTTAGGTCTCCACAAAAGGGGTGCTTTTCATCACTAGGATGGGAAAACAGCATTTTGCAATTGTAGACACACTGCATTTCCAATAGATCTCAGTCTGGCAAGANAGGGCAGGCTTCGGACGATTTACCTGGAAGTTGGCGGGATANGGTTTGCGGCACATTGAAGGCATGGTTAGGGTCTTCATTGCTATTCAATCTTTTAGAGGATGTCCCCATAGATATAGAAGTCCTGTGGAATCCTTTAGGTGAGGTTCTTCTCCTATCATGTAAGTAAGCCTGGATACATCAGGGATCAGATCTTCACTGCTGCTGCGTTTGGAGCTCCTAGCACAGCAGAATTGGAATCTAATGTTTCTGCTTGGTTAATCAAATATATGAGATATTAAGAATATGCAAATGTAGGAGGAGGTATGATGATCTGTTTTATATGGAGAAGTGCTTCTATTTCAGGACACTGTGGAGAAGTACTAGATCCTTCNGAAGAAGCCAGAGGCAGGATACGTCAGCAGCAACGCATGGCACGTTCTGCTAGAATGCTTTATGTCTTGCAGCAACAGGTAAGATTATTAGATGTTATNAATTGTTCCTCTGCTCTGTATGGAAAGCCAGTAAAGCGAGTTCCATAGCAACAAGACAGATTTTAGCTATATGATNCTAGTACATTATCAATATTATAGCAGATATTTTACTGGTATATGGCTAAACTCATTTCTGTATGTTCTGTTTTTGTGGATTAACTGAATGTATTTTTTACAACTTTGTCTTTTGTAGGTAAAAGAGATCCAAGAAGATTTGGAGAAATTAAGTCCCCAGAAAATCAAACACACAAAAAAGGTAAGAACAAATACTGACTAATATTAGCTTACATCCACCACTGATGGAGCATATATGGAGCATATATTTCTGTGNCACACAGTTNGGGAACTACTGGTGAATTAGTTGATCTTTCTAAATGTGTGTATTTTTTCTTTTAACGTTTAACTTATGTTTTATGTGTTTTATCAGACACGTACTATGTCTAGACTGGCAGCTGTTCACAGAGGAGCCATCAGAGCCTTGCAGATGTTTATTACNCAGCTGAGTGAGCGTGGTGAGCAGCAGATCCCCTCTCTCTACAAAGAGCTTGGACAACTCATCCGCCAGTTATCTCTCTGCACTGCAAAGCTCGAGTCTGGAAGCGGATCCGGTTCTTCTGACATCATTATATCTATTCTTCAGCAAGTTGAGGTAGTGAATCATATGTTATTTTTAACATNTTGAGTATTGTGCAATTTCAGAGGAGCATTAATTTTGTTTCCAATGGTTATTGGAAGAACACCTCAGGAATCCATAAAACCAATGACACCCTAGATAGTAAACCTTTTCCTTTTGTTCTGATACATCCCATTAGCAAATACCTTTGTTTTTCCAGGACTTGGATATTCTTCTTCAAGAAAAAATATATTCCCAGACAAAGAAGCCNTCGCCAGATATCTCAGCATGTAGATCATCTCCTACCAGAAAGGCTTTTAGCAATGCTGAACCATTTATCCAACCTGTCTACAAGGAAATCGAACCCCCGAAGGANGACCTGAGGCGTGTAAACCGCCGACTCGATCTTGGTAAATGTTATCCTTTGAATAGGACGTCCTCTCTTACAGACAAAGGACCATTTAGCTAAATTGTGAATTGTTCTTAAACCATTAAATTATCATTAAATCTAAATGTATCACTTTGCTNCTATTCCTTCAATATCTATGGTTACATTCGAAATATTTGTACANTAGTGACTATGCAAAAATTACACTCTAACATGGGAGCCATAAATAAGAACAAATGATTATAATAAGATAAAGGGCACCATTGCTTCGACTAACCACATAGGATAACACATTATTGTTTCATGTAAAGTNTTACATTGTGTAATGAAATAAGAAGTGAGAATCTTTTATTGTATTGCAAGGCTCAACATAATTGTAATAGCCACTTCACTGACCTATTAAAGACCTTCTCTGACTCTGACTGTGCAGATTCAAATATGTGACCCTTTTCATCCTCCAAACTTCCCAGCAGTGTGATCAAGATTTATTTATATACATAAACACACACACANACACACACACACGGAGTAGTACACNAGAGATCTGTTACATTTCTGCATTATCGGCCGCCTTTAGTCTTGTATTATCTTTGTTGTCTCTGCATGCCCGCCATGTACAGTATGTATAGAAAATTTTGTGGTTCAGTATAATTGGACCTTANTAAACATCTTTAAGCATGCTGACAACACAAACATTTTGTCATTTATACGTGCCTTTATCTTGCTGCTTTCTNCATTTTTAATGTACTTTTTCATTTGGCTTTGGGTGTCCCATATTTCTGATAGNTTTTTTTAAACTCTATTATTTTACACTTTTGCATTATTATTATTGTTATATTATTTTTGGTGTCCTGGACAACCCCCCCGATATACTTTTTTTTTGTTTTTGTTTTTGTGTTGATATTCAGAAAACCCTCCAGAATTGCTGAGTGTTCCATCCCACATTGAACCTGAATTGGGGCATCAGTCTTCCACACCAGAGAGGCGTGCGGCCCTAAGATCAGGACTGGATGCATTAATTCAGGCTGGCCATCTGAATGGAGTGCCTAAGAAGGGGGTTGGACAGAGCAGGCACAAAGGAGTGTTGCTTCCTAAACGACCCAAGGTATAATATGTCTTAATGCATGGTGATTGTATTACTTAAACATCTCCTGTTTTACTTACAGTTTTGCTTTCTGTTGTTGTGTAACAATGACTATATACAACAAGATTTTGTCCACAAGCTGTTTGTGTTAATTGATGACAAAATATATAAAAGAATACTGCATTTATTACACCCATCCCTATATGAATGAATGAGTTCTTCAACAGAGGTGGAATGTTGAGGTGGCTTAAGTGCAATACCAAACACAGGGTTTCATTAGGGGTCTGGGTTCAATTCATACTGTAACATCTCGTATACATTGGGGTTTGGGAATGCCAGTACCAGCTGAAGTACCAATGGAATTCTAAATCCATCCTGGTACTAATTTAAAACGTTGTTCCTAAAGTTTGATGTTCTGTTCGAGCACATCTTTTGCCCTACTTTCACATGGGTGTGTGCGGAAGTGGGGCACTGAACGTTATGCAGGATCCGGTCCTAGATCCCTTTCTCAAAAGAATTGTGACACCCTCCACATAGCAACTAAAGTAACCGCAACATCCACATCTGACTTATTGCAATATGTGAGGGGGGTAATATTAACTATGCCATCCTTCTGTTTAAACGAAGTTTTACAATCTGATCAAATAAAAGATGTTTTTGTCCTCACAATAATATCCTATATGTATGCGNTCTAGGTATTCAGACAACCTCGTAAGACAGACCCAGCAAAACCTGCACATTTTCAGGAGAAGACTGTGGCCTTCAAGCTAAAGGAGAATCAACCAATTGTGAGAGAGAAGAAAACTCCCTGGGTGCCCCCCAACCCAACATCACCACCGGCTTCTCCAAAAAGGTACAGAATTCATTTATNGGAACAGGAACTTTTATCCAAACCACTTAAGATTATGTAATAGATTGTATTATTGTGCATTTTATGCAGCCAACTACAAGGTGTTCTCAGTAAACATTTAAGAAAAACAAACCAGAATAAAGGTTACTGAGCAAGTGGATGCTAACCTTTTTGATGTATATATTACCTTATACTCACACTGACAGCTATTCTTATTATAGAGTTAACTGGGCCAGAGAAAGCAAACGATCAGGTGTCTCTCCGTCTGGACAATTGGATCCGATTTATTCTTTAAAGGCAAATCAAGCTGAAAAAGAAGACTCTGCAAAAGAAGAAGCTTTGAGGTGTTTATTGTTTATAATTCTTACAGACTTGAAACCCTACAAACAAGATGTCTATTATCACCTCTGCTAGGTTTATAAGTTGCTTGTTTGTACTGTGCATGAACAATAACTTCTTAATCGGTATGCAGCCACCAGTTGCGTGCGGAAATCCGTCTCCATCTGCAGGGTTGCTGACCACACAATGTAAACAATATATACATAGTGAGTGGGTCATAGGTTAATCCTAAAGTAAAGGCTTGGCACCCTTAAAAAGTGCATTGTTCATCTATGTGCTGTAGTTAGGATAGNAGATTCTGAACATTCTCCTTCCATTGTGGATACTGTTGTATGGTTATTGTACATGTTGGTTTGACATTACTTTGTTTCATAAACTTGTCTGCTGTTACTTTTAAAGGTTGGCTTGGCTGGACTCTGAAACAGCAAAAAGAATGCAGCAACTGGATGAACTCTACAGGGAAGAAATAGCCCATTTACGGACGCTTAGGTGAGAAGACGTATTCAGACCATAACAGGAACAAATAGGTGTCTTTCTTATCATTAACTGCTGCATGTGGTAGCATAAATAGAAAACCAAAACAGATGTATTCCAAACCGTAAATGTATTTTACAGTATTTTATAGTNAATGTTTCTTTTAATTATATTTAACGCACTTATCCAAAGGAGTATTTTTTTATCTATGTGTAATGGATGTATTCATAATCCTAGAAACGATATATAAAATACTAAGTGGAATTTATTTATTCACCATGCTTTATTATTAAATGTTACAACACATTTTATTNGTTTCACTTTGCAGGGAGGAAGCGGATGCATTAAAGAGGTTACCTGAATCAGACAAAGGAGGCGACAGTGCATCTAGACAGCAGGTAATGATGCACAGTCTGATTACTACCATTTACAGAACAGCTGTAAGAGAAACAGTCCTACATAATACNTTCCTATTAGAAACCAGAAATGTTTCTTATGATTTGTAGACCCAGAAAAACATCTCGTCAGGGAACGGAGATGGGGAAAATCTGCAGGAACTGATTCAACTTCCCGGAAAGGAATATTCACACATCTTTCAGCAAGATGAAAACAATCTGGAGGCCATGATCCAGAGAATGGAGGAAATTGAAGTAAGCACTGGTGNTGTATGTTTTGTTCAGTGTTGGCTTTACTTCCTGTGTTATAATCTCNTTGATGCTCAACACCCACCTACCTACCTTCTCAGTAATGATCACACCATTTAATAATATTTTGTTTGGACAAGTTAACATGTTGGGTCTTTGACAATTCTATAGGTTTGTGGTCAAAAATGTAGATATTAGAAATCATTTGTGGATTTAAATGGTGAAAAATCCTCTTCTTATCCTCAGCAATACCAAGAAGCCGTTCGGAAGAGGTTTACTCGCATAGTTTATTCGGATCCGGAATTCTGGGTACAAGAAGAGAGAGGTTACTACTGAATGCTATTATTTTATCTTTCTTTGCAGTACTTTCTACAAATTCTGTATTAATGACATAAAATTAATTTAATTACAGAGCGAACACAGGTAAACAAAGACCAAAGGCCTCAGTCTCCTCATCCCATACAGATCACTAAGCCCACTGGACATGTGGAGCCAGTGGTGAACATACGTCTGGAGGAACCTTTTGAAGGAGAGTAAGTTAAAAACCACACTATTTTCATTCATATTATTCCTGTGGCACATCTATACGAGTTTGTATGACGATCTTGGGAAATATGATTGTACACATTAACCGGTGTCACATGCTGTTAATGTTGTCTGGTGTATAATCTACTTTTCTCTAGGCTATCCTGCGTGTGATCTTACATAACTGAAGTGGTTATTAGACATCATGAGTACTTGCAATGTCCAAAAATAAAAAAAAGTTCTATAGTTCAGTAATGATGTGGTACACACAATTCTGTTTTCACATTTTATACTTGCCTACCCTGCAGTTTAATGTTGTACAATTGATAATTGTTGATGTCAGTTGTTTACTTTTACGTCTTATGCTTTGTAAAGTTCCCTACAAATAAAAAAAGAAGAGTTGGATAGAAGTTCTCCGCACCACTTTATTCAGTGCTCGCCTTCAAGCACCAAGGACCATTCGTGTCTCTCTGTTCCAATGCAAATGTTACAGAGTATTCACAATTACACCGAGAGTTATAACAGGCACCTACGGTTGACATCCCATGAAGAAGTTGGCAATTTCAATCCATGGCATATATCAGAGAGGTAAATGAGACTCACATTGTATTGTACATGTATATATTTGCTACAGGACAGTCAGTACTGTGGGATTTTTTTTTCATTTTTACTATGTAAGAAATCCTTCTCCATTTCCATAATTAGGCTCATTCATGGATAGAATGCTTCCTTCCTAATGACGCCTTTGTATTTGCTTTGTAGCCTGGCTGACGAGCTCATCAATGGTGCCTTAGGTGAGGTCGCTGCAGAGCTTCAAGACCTGTGTGAGGGGTACGCTGAAGCCGTTTTCACGTCTGAGTTCATGGAGCCTTCCTCAAGCTAACTACGGACCTTACCTTCCACAGTTTTCTTTTAATGATTTCTAGATTTCCTTTTTGTAAATCGTTTTGCAGCTGGAACTGCTTTGTTTTTTAACAATGTATATACGTGGTCTTCAGATGATGATTTATTTTTTTTAGTTTTTATGCATTATTATTCATTTTATAGCTTTTTAAACACTAAAATCCATACATATTTACAAATTCTATTTTATGATTGTACTTTACTAATCTGCTTCACAATGAGCACCACAATATTAAACTCCCCAGTAGTTGTGTATGTACTGGTACTTGTGCCAATATANGAATGGGTAACCGCACATCTTATTTTAAAGACACATCACAATGCCAAACAGTTCAAAGGGTTTCTGGTGTGTGCTTTGCATTTTTTATTTTAATGTAATTGTTTGTTGGTTTTATATTTATGATCACAGCTTTTATTATATGTGTCCATATCATTTCTTTGCTTAAATTAAGACAATGAATGTTTAATTTCAGGCGTGATGCAAATACTCAGGTCTTTCATTTAAGTATTTATTCATGTTTATAGGTATAAGTGATTTGATGCACAATAAATGACATTGCTATACATGTTGATTGTGTATTTTATTTGTAATCTGTTTGAATGTCGGTCAAATGCAGTCTGAAGAAAAAGACATAGAGGTGAG
>JABWIB010003622.1:34872-55790 GCA_016617825.1 Platyplectrum ornatum
CCCCTGCAATTCAACATGGTTTTACCCACTCTTGAAAAATCTTTCGATTGGAACAATTTATCTTAAGGATCTGAATCTGGCCCACTGTCAGCAGTATGTTAGCTAGGCCAAATGGTTTACAGTACACCCATTATATAATATTGTATTTTCTGATATCTCAGACAAGCAATATCATCCCTACTATAGCCCAGGATATTGTCACAGTTGATCTCAGTGATCAAGCCAAATGCTCTCCCATTTGTTTTATAATGCCAACAAGGTTCTTATGGTAACCTCGAAGTTAAGCAGGTTTTAAGTTCTAAAGCAGTGATTCAAAGGGTGAGACAAGAACCACAAAGGATCTACAATGAGCTAAGAAAGCATGTCCCAAATGCAGATATGCAGAATAGGCTGTTTGAATGAAATGAAATTCCTGTCTCAGTTGCCTAAATGTCTTAATTCATTCTGAAATATATACCTGCTCAGTGGTAACGAGACCATAAGCTGTGGACGATAAGAGATTTCAGATCAGAAAAGGTGTTGGTAAATCAACAAACATTTCCAAAAGTGTCACACCTCTATTGCCTGGCAAACTACAGATATGTTGCTCTAGGAATGCCACCAACCAGTCTATAATGGGGTAAACAAAGGCCAGGCAAAGTGTACTGATGAGCTAACCAGACAAGGCTGCCTTGGTTGACATACCCAGTCTAGTAAGTGCACCAACTGGGAAGCAATGTCAGCATAGAAATTTTGATTTTAGGTTTACTGGATGGCTCATATAAATTAATAGAGAAAATNATTAATAGAATTAGGGGATGATTCAGAGTTTGGGAGTAAGAGTAAAACAGGTGGAAGTATAGACCTGGACAAAACAAAACATTGGTAACTTTTCCTAGCTCGAGTCTAATTTAAAAATTAGACTTAAATCTATTCAGTTAGTGAGATATTTGTTGAAAAGCATGCAATAAAATAAATTACTTTAAAAAGATGTAAGTGCATACTCTGGATAAGCCCTTCAATCTCCCTGTTGGGGATATAGATGGGGAGTACTGAGAAGCATACATATATTTTGTTGGATCACCATTTTAATAAGACTGGTCCTCCCTGTCATTGACAGTGGAATTTTGGCTCATACATGTGATTATTCCAGAGATATGTAGTGATCGACCTAATATTAAGAGAAAGTCAATCAAATAAGCAATCAAATATTCCCAAATATTTCAAGAGGTCTGGTGTAAACTCTCAACAGTCAAAATGTTACCTTAATGTTGACAGATTGAAATGTCAATGGGTCAAATTGGCAACATGTCAAAATGTTGACAAGTCAAAATGTCGACACCTTAAAATGTTGACAGGTTAAATAGATCATTATAAATGAAAAGGTTAAATTGCTAGAAAAGAATAGGAACAAGGAACTTTTTTTTAACCTGGTGTCTTAGATGAGAGGAAGGACATAAACGGCGCATATATTTCCCTAGTGATATATAAGTCATAATAATATTGAAGAAACAATACCTACAATCCTAGTGACCTAGTTACACCAGTAGAATAGAAGTACTGAATATGCCACCCCAGCATCAGCCTTTGAGTGTAGAGCATTCAACATTTAGACTTGTTAGTATTATTAATATCTTTATTATTTGAATGCCTAATTATTAGTCACCATACAATGGGAAATATAGACAGACAGAATGGGTCTTGCCCGCAAGCTTACATTCTAAAGAAGATTGAGGATTTGATACATAGGGGCAATTACACATATACATACACTAGGGCCAATTGTGTCAGCTGCCAATTAAACTACCAGCATGTTACAGTGTTTGTATAATTTCTGGATAGGTTCTGAATGGTATATTGTAATATTAACTCTGCTGCATTGATTCCTGTGTGATTTCTTTTAAAGTTCTATTGTTATTACAGTTGTTTGGTTTCCATGGTGAAGCAAAATATAACTACTTCATAGTAATTTGATTCTTAGGAAATATAAAATTTCTTACCATGGAAATTATAAGTTATAATGTAATTTAGCTTTTGAATCAGACAAGTTGGCTCATATGAGGAACGATGCCTATTGCTTAAAGAATAGAATATATATGTTGTTTGAGTTAGTTGAAACTTGCATTCATAGTTATGGAAGCTTCCGAGGTATGAGACCAGAATATGATCGCACCTGGCAAAACATAAAGGGACATGTATCTTATGTATCCATAACCATAAAGGTATTAGAGGAAACATGCACCTGGATCTGTCCTATGTTCTGCATATTGTAAGGTTCAGTGTAATAAAAGTAAACTAACTAAATTGAGAAGTCAGTGCAATGCATTACGCCATAATAGGCCTGATTGCTATATCCTTTATTAGCTCACTGTACCATTAAACAAACTGTGCCAATTCCTCTCCAGTTACACAATGTGAATTCATTAACTTACGTAGAATAAAAGGTCATGGAAGCCAGAAACTGTTCATATCAAATACAGAAACAAAGCTAGAGGTGTTCTATTGTTACATTTAAAAGCATACCTGTGTGTATAAATGTAGCCCCGGCGACAATATCATGATACTCAGATTAGTAATTAACTGTGATTATAAACTGCTTAGGACTTATTTTCTCAGAGTATTCTCCATCATTAGTTCTGGAAAAGGAAGTTAAAATAGAATATCCAAATGCACTCTTATTCAAAGGACAAGTACAGAATAAAGAGGAAATTCTGGTATAAGCCATCTGTTTTATTCCCTTGCAAGAAGTTTGAATATTTATATACAAAAAAGAAATAAAGAGAAACCTCTGCACACACTACTATTACTGTTAAGAAATTGTGACACCCCTGACCCGGGTGGAGACCTTAGGCTGTGCCTACATAGCGTTAGAGAATTTTGTATGAGCCTGGGTTACATTTAGAGTAATGCAGTACAGTCCCAGCCCACCCCCGACCGAATCCGGTGTAGGAGGGGAGGGCAGGGAGACCCACCCTGCAACCAGAAAAATGATCTTTCTGATGTGTACCAAGCATTACTTGCAATAATAAAACATAAATTTCATTTGGCATGAAATCAATTTGGCATATTCAATTCAAGATCATTACATGGGCAGCACATACATTACAAACATATTCAAAGGAAAACATGAAACAATAAACACACAGTCTCTCAATAGGACTCTCTCAATGGGAAAGCAAGTGTGGTGACGGGCACCCATTAAACTGAACCATCAGCTCTACTAGTTCTCTCCCCTAGCCCCCGATTGGTATAAACAGGTATGGCATATGATCGATAGTCAGTGGTAGATTGGGAAGGACAAAAACCCTGAACGATTATTCGGCCCCGGAATGAGACGCCTCCACTATATCAGACTTTGGAGGTGGCAGGTGGTTCTTCCATGCCAGGGTCAGGTTGAACCCGAAGGAAGCTTCAACCCATTGGTGGTAGCCACAAGCTGTTCACGTCCCATCTCGGTTGGGTTACCGTCACTCTTCCCGGACTCTGTCAACAGGACTCGGACTAAACTCACGGTTTTTGGGTAGTAACTCATCAGCATAGTGGGAATTAACAAATGATAATCCTTTTGTCAGTACGGACATTTCTGCATCAGAGTATATATTTAAATTCACTCTGCTGGGTCCTCAGAGTCACTATCAGCTCTCCTATATGGTCCTCTCTTATACGGTTTGATAGTTCTAGTGAAATTGTTGTTATTTGTCCATCGATATACCTTTCCGTCTCTATAGTCTTCCTTGTCTCTAAAATATTTTTATTTTTGAAGAATAGTAGTTTGGTCTCACACCGCTTAAGCAAATCGTTGAGTTTCACCAACCACTCTGTTGATGTATTATTTCTGAAACTTTTACTACAAGTCGTTTCAAACATTGTTGATTCTCCCTCTACTCTGTCTATGTCACTGTGAACCTTCTGAATTGTATTATGAAGTCCAGTGAGCTCTGATTCAATATCTGGCACCAGGTTTTGCAGAAGTCCTCTTTTGTTTTTATTTGTTTAACGAATCTTCAAAATTACGCTTAGTAAATACAACAGTTTACATATTCTGCCTTTACAAATCCTCCATGACAATAAGAAAAGCACAGACTTGAAGACGTCTTCATTGNAATTTTATAGTGGTTTGGTACTTAGTAAATAAGGCGATTTCAAAAGCGACTGAAAAGATGCAGAAAAATAGCGCTTCGTAAAACCGCTGCTTAGAAAATCTACCCCTATGGTTTTCTATTGTTATGCAATATCAACACTTGAATGATATACAGTAGGGAAAAGTTGATAAATACCCCTCAATTAAATTTGTTAATTTTAATATTGATCAGATTCTTTATGTGATATATTTCTAGAAATGCTTTGTATTCACTTGCTTTTAAACATTTGCCTTTTACATACTACTCTAGGTTCATTCGAATTCATATGAAAAAAGTTTAAAGACATAGGAAGTGATGAAGAGACCCTGACACCAACCATTATCCTTATCCAGTGTTTTGAAGAGTTTATCAAATTAAAATTCTTATTTAAAATAAGGTATTGTTTCATTTTTATTGGAGCATAAAAATAATACACAAACAAAGACGTTGACGCAGATGTGAGGGGCGCTTCAGCTGAATCAATTGCAGTAGGAAGCACTTCCGAGCTGCTGCTGAGATTATAACTAGCACTGGAGAGAGAGCTATACCATCTATTAACTGTGTTAAAATGCACCAGAAGTGCCCTATACCAGGACATTCCAAAATCAGTGAAGTGTGGTTGTCAAGTAGCCTTCACACTTCAGGCAATTAGGTGTGTCATAGAGGCCATATAGGAGAATCTCTATATGTGCTTGTCCTGAATCCAGAACTAGAATATGGAAATATAGAATATTTTTTCAATGATTGCAGTGCAAACAGTGGGTCAGATTTAGATCTTCAGGCACTGATGACTTAAATTTCATTAGTTGCAAATAGTATTAGTTGAGAGATGATGTTTCCTAACCTAAGTCTAATAACTGTGCAACAGTTACACTGTGTGTAAAAATAAAGTATTCTCCCTGCATGCAAACACTAACATTCATTTTACCTCCCCTGCAACATGATTTTACCCACTCTTAAGTCATTAGTTCCTTAAGCCTGAATTTGACCCAGTGTGACAGACCTTGGCAATTTTTCTTTTTATTATCCTATTTTTTATTTTCTATTTCTTGTCCCAAGACTAAGGGGCCGATTCAATCCCCTTCGCGCTATTTGCGTAAGGCAGGAAAACTCGTGTTTTTTCGTTCGCGGCTCATAGAGGTGCGTACAAAAAGACGCGAGGTTTCAGTCCCGTAATAGACGGGATTCAAAAGAGGGATTGAATCGGCCCCTAAGTGCCTAATCAAGTGGTATTGGTACAATTGGTCCACATGTTACATGTGGATTAAGTGCGGTTGCCTTGGGTGGAGACGCACTTGGTGGGGGCTCCAGCTGCCTTTTCTTTTTGAATACCTTTTACATTTTTTTAATTAGCGCTGTGTTTCACTTATCTTGATAAGCTAATCAAGTGGTATGTTTAAGTAGCTTTATAATGAATCCTGTAGGACCCATAAATGGCTGGTACATTTATACATTAGGGACGTTATCTCCTCCATGGGTTGGATAATGTTTGCCTATATTTGGCCACTTACCCTGCAAGATAAACCCATGGATTTCTTTAACAGCATCGTCTTGAACATGGACATCATCTAGGAAAATAGGAGAATGATTAGAATACGATAATCTTGATAAAATTTGCCAACCAATAAAAGATAGTGGGAGATTATTCAGGTGTTCAGGTTTGGACACATTGGACTAGATGCAGAGTTCACACAGAGGTCTGTTTCCCTCCCATTCAGACCCCCAATATTTCCCCAACAATAGAGCTGATCCAGAGTAGCGCATTGCGAATGAATTTGCTGTTTTTTGTACTGCGGCATAGAAAGGTCGGCCACTATTCATTCGCACATTAGCGACTGCGCGCCTCTGACGTTGGGTGACATCTTAATGCGATTTTGGGGCGTGTCAAGGGTTGCGCTTAGCGCTGCGCATATCGATTATTCAATATCTCTGACTTTTTGCCTGCGCCTGGCTAGGGATGGTGCAACCAGTATTTTTGCAGTACTTTGCTGATTGTCAGCCTATGTTAAATAGCTGCAAGAAGTCTTCCTTGGGCTGCACTTTGGTTTTGTGCTGCACACAAATGTTTGTGTGTCAGCAGGTCAGCGAGTTGTGCACCTCTCTGGATCTAAGAAAACTGGGTTGTAACAAGGTATTGGGTGTTTATGTACTGAATGGAGTGACAAAACTGCATAATGATATGTGCTCGTAGTCCCTCCAGTGTTCTCAGCATGCCCAGGGACCTCCAAAAGATACAGCATGTTTATGTGAGAGGCAATGGATATGACATGTCATGCCACAAAAAAGAAAATATTCTAACATACAATAACAATAGTTCTTCAACTATAACAAATGGTAACAAAACAATTTAGTAGGGGACATACTAAATATATTTATTAGTTACATATTACAGGTATATATTTATTTATAATTGCTTTGGGGGGGCTGACTCTTCCCAGTTGCAGCTGGCTTTGTGAAGGTGTCAGTGTCTTAGAATATAAAGGTCAGAGTTTAGTAGGCAATTCTTATTTGCATGATTGGAGATTGTACATAAATTTAAAGTTGAATCCAGACTGAACAGAGAATATGTTGATGAAATTTAAAGGAATGTGGTGAGTTGTGCCATGTTCAAAGTGAAATGATATCCACTAAATCTCATATGCCATGTGTGCTGTCAGAATTCTGACATTTCCATAACCCTCCACATGACATTTATATTTTACACAAATAGCACAAAAGTAATAAAAGACTAACAAAGAAACAATTACAAAGAATTGTGTAATGTAAAAGCTGCAAGGTTATAAAGACATGCTTTGAAATGGATTACATGGGGTCATGGGGAGATGACCTGCTGCTATTTATTTCATAACAAAATGAAGATGAGAAGATTACATGCATGAGAACTGTGTTTTACCCTTGTTTATAAAGTAAAGGCAATATACCTGCTCCCTTCTCTGTGAACATGGCAAGATAACATCTCATTTTGTCAGATTGTAGAAAGCAGTGAAGCTGCAAGGAAACCGGAAACAAATTACAATGTGAGCATGCATGCACTTAGACATAAAGTCCCTTGATCCACTGGACTGATTAGAGATTACAAATTCACAGACATAATAAGTTACTTTGTATTTTTACTTAAATCAAATATATGTCAGATTTAGAATATACCATATTGTAGTGTAATACAGATCTGTGGCATGTCGCATGTGCAATATAAAAACAACACAATGTGGCAAGTGAAGGGTGTGTAATAAAAGTAGAGCCAGATAAAGTTTCAGAGGTCTCTGGAAGAAGAAAAGAGACAGATTTACAATTGTTTTAGCTACAATGGAGTTACTGAGAGATGTGGCCAAAGAGGGAAATTATTGAACAGAAAGGAATGAAAATTGAAGCTCTGCAGATTGATAGATAGCAAACAGATCACATAAAAATGTTTCCAAGCAAAAAAATAAAAAAATGTTAAATGTCAGATGTGAACAAAATGAGTCAGGGATATAGAAATATCCAGAGGACTATGTGAACTAATTTCTATTTTTACATACAAATGACATACTCTAACTTGACAACTATCATGTAATGGTAAACTAATATAAAGAAACACCTATAATAATATTAGTATATTATTTAAATTATTTAATTAAATAATATGCTACTATTAGTACTATTACTATTTCTAATAAAATATGAATCAAAAATGATTAAACAGAAAAGGATGCATCTGTAAAGGTAAAGACACTGCTCTAGTGATAGACACTAGTTATAGACCCATGTCCAAAAAACAAAAACATAGGTTAATAAGATACAAGCATATAGAGACTTTGAAAAATATCTATTGATCATTTTTTCTACATTTATAAGGCTTGTCCTTATGGATCTTTTTATCTGTAATCTGTGGTGACTTATTATAGCATATGGTTTAAGCATGTTTAAGGTGAATTTATTACAAAATAAGTACTGATGATAAAACAACATGTGGCGTGAAAATGAAATGAAACATTAAGGAATATGTACAATACAAATCAGAAATTTGCCACACACCTTTTGTGCACTGATGGGCAGACCCATACCCAATTGTGGTTTTATTTATATATATATATATATATATATATATATATAGCCCCAGTGTACTATATTTATCTATATATAGACTGCGGGTGTAGTCAGATTTTGAAGTAATCATTGCCATGAAACAAATGACCTTTCTGATTAGCATCCATGTTAAACTGTACTGTACTGCCTGTTTTTTATATTTATTGTTCTAATTAAAAATGAGGGTTTATAATATGAATATCACATAATAAGATTATGCCTGCTCATTTCAAAGAGCAAGGCAATGCCACTATCACATGTAGTGTGTATGTATGCTTGTTGCGCAGAAAATCGTTCTAGTTTTACTGTTTGTCCTGACCTTCTGAGATATCATTCACTACCTGTATTCATGTAGAAAAATTTCCAGGTTTGTTTGTTGCAAGGTAAAATAAAATATCCTTTTTAAACACTTGTGCTGGCATTANTCCTACACTACTACAACATTCTCCTCTATGGTCTCACACTTGTTTGCCTCTTTCCCTTAAAATCCATTGTCAATCCATTGGCAGCTAGACTCATCTTCCTCTCCTGCAACTCCACTCTACCTCCCAACGCTGCCAATCTTTACGTTGACTTCCAGTCCATTTGAGAATCATTTTTTTTTTTTTTTTAAACTCTGTTTATTGGAAGGGTTTTTTGTTTGCAAAACACAAAACAGAATACAAAACACAATATACAACAACATGCTAGGACACAGTGAGATAATACAGAGCAAGAATAACTAATACAATCAGATCCTAAAGTCTGGGGCGGGATGCTGCCCACCAAAAGATAATCGGAGCAGGCCAGGTTAAACCTGGCAGAGGAGGCACAGAAGGCAGCATCCAGGTCCAGGTACAAGCGCAGCAACCATCGTAGAGCTGGAGAGGACGNCTCAAAGGCAGCATCTGTATAAGATAGGAGAGTTTCGGGAAAACTATACTCTTCAGCACCGCTGCTCGGCCCAGAAGNGAGAGGGGCAAGCGATCCCACACAGAAAGCCNTTTAGAGATGTCCAAAAGGACGGGCGTAAAATTGAGACGGTACAAAGCCGAGAGGGAAGGGGAAATTTTAACGCCAAGATAGGTAATATAGTGTGGTGATAATCGGAAAGTAGAGCAAANCGGGGCCACGCGGAGCAGCTTGGAGCCGTCAGTCAGTGGAAGAATCTCAGATTTCTGAAGGTTAACTTTATAGCCAGCAAAACTCCCAAATTGAGCTAGGAGAGAAAGTATGGAGGGGAGCGAAGAAGCAGGACGAGAGACAAAAAGAAGCATGTCGTCGACAAACAGGGCCAATTTGGTCTCCTGTCTGCCGATAGAAATGCCACGAAAAGTCGGGAGGCGTCTCAGGGAGATGGCCAAGGGTTCCAGTGCTAGGGCAAAGAGAAGCGGAGACAAGGGGCAGCCCTGACNGGTGCCGCGTTCAATCACAAAAGGGGTGGACAGAAAGCCATTAGTAGCTACATGAGTGGAGGGCTCCGAATAAAGGGAGCGAAGTAAAGAGGAAAAGTCAGGAGGGAAACCAAACCGGGAGAGACATTCAAAAAGGTGATCCCAGGTCACCAAGTCGAAAGCCTTTTCGGCATCAAGTGAGAGAAGGAAACAGGGGTCCCGGTCCGCATCCGGAGGGTGATGGGTAAGGTGTTGGATAACGGTCAGCACCTTCCGGAGGTTGGAGACTGTGTGCCGCCCCCAGACAAAGCCCGTCTGGTCTCTGTGCACCACAGAAGGGAGAACCAGCTTGACACGTTCTGCAAGAATCTTCGTGAGCAATTTGTAGTCAGCNTTTAACAGCGAAATGGGTCTATATGAGCCCAGGAGGGTGGGATCTCGACCCGGCTTTGGGATAACCTTAATGACTGCAGAGTTAAAATGTAAAGGCAGAGCATGAGAGGATTGAACGTGAAGAAAAAGAGAGTGGAGAGGATCAATTATATCAGGAGAAAGGAGCTTAAAAAATTCGGGACCGAAACCGCCCGGGCCCGGGGCCTTGCCAGGTTTGGAACGGCGGATGGCGGTCTCCACTTCCTGTCGGGTAATTGGGGCAAGCAGAGATTCTGCCTGCGACTGGGAGAGACGAGGCAAGTCTAGGGCTGACCAGAATTGAGCTTTGGCAGCCATATCGATCGGGTCCTGGGAGTAAAGATCGGCATAGAAATCTCGGAAGCAGCGTACAATATCAGGTCCATCAGAGGTGACCGTGCCGTCAGGTTTGGAGAGACGGCGGATCATAGGGGAGGGGCGCATTCCAGACAAAAGGTTGGAAAGGAGTCGGCCAGATTTGTTGCCAAACTTATAAAACTGAAAGTCACGCTTCCTCGAATAGGGTACCTCCATTTGAGACACGACTTGATCGAAGTGAGCTTGGAGCTCACGGTAGCGGTCTCTGTGGGCGGGGACTGGGTTACGAACGAAGGTTGCATAAGCAGAGGCGAGGTCGCGCTGCGCGGTTAAATAGGCCTGGGCGTGGTCCTTCCGGGCCTTGGAGACGAATGAGATCAGAGACCCGCGCAGCACGGCCTTGGCCGCCTGCCAGAATAAAGGAGGATCCGTCGAGTGGAGCCGATTATCGGTGGAGTAGAGTAGCCAAGCATCTTTAAGCATCGTCCGGAATGTCAGAGAAGGGGTCAAGTGTGAGGGAAACCGCCATGGGCGATAAGAGCCAGGGGCCACTCCCAGCGGCAAAGCAAACCAGACCAAAGCATGATCGGACAAACAGATAGGTTCCATAGAAGAGGCTTCCACCCGGGGAGAAAGGGTATCAGAAAGAAGACAATAATCAATTCGCGACAATGTGCCATGGGCCGCCGAAAGGCAAGAGTAGGCCCTAACCGTAGGATTGCGGAGGCGCCACACATCGCATAAGCGAAGCTGAGTCAGAAGGGAGGTAATATTCAACGGCGGGAGCCGGCGTCGGGAGGAGGGACCCTGCCTATCCAGCGTCGGGGAAACCACTAAGTTAAAGTCCCCCCCCAATAGTAAATAAGAGTCACATAGCGGGAGTAACTTAGAGAGTATCCGCGTGAAGAATTCCCGATTGTATACTGAGGGGGCATATACATTACAGATCGTCAGATGGAGAGCATCAATAGCACACTGAGTGATAGTATAGCAACCCTCCGGGTCCTGGGTATTCTGCAGGGAGGAGATAGAAAGGTGGGAACGGACCAGCACCGCCACCCCCCTTGCCCTGGAGTCGTAGGAAGCGGAAGAAAGAACAGTATACCCAAGGGTATTCAATTTAAGAGTTACAGGAACCGTCAAATGAGTCTCCTGTAAGAGCGCCACGTCAATCCTGTGCTTTTTGAGGTAAATGAGGATTTTCTTACGCTTNGCAGGGGAGTGGATGCCTCCCACATTCCAAGTACCAAACCTAAGAGTAGCCATCAGGGGTCAGAGGAGGAGGGGTAGAAGAAAGAGCAAAGGCAGCGTACAGAGAGTCAGCCAATGTCGCCCAGCGAACCCCAACCCGCACAACCCAGGTCCAGGGAGCATAGAGTGTGGGAACCAAACCCAAAGCGGCCGGGGGGGGGAAACAAATGGGAAACAAGAGGGAGGAAAGACACAGCAGGGCAGACAAAACATAAACATCAAACATCCAAAAGGGGCGAGGGCTACCGCCCACGCCAGGCCAGGGTGCCATCCAAGGCAACCGGACAAACGTCGAGCAAATATTTCGGAACGGGTAGGCCCCAGACAAGGCCCGGCTTTTAACACTTGATATATGCGCAACCTGAGAAAACCTAGAAGGAGGGAGGGGCAGGGGGTAGGGGAGAAGGCAGTCTAGTGACGGGAGAGGGCGGGGGCGATATAGGGGAGAACACGGCAACGGCAGGAGCGCTACGCTGTGTGAGGTAGAGTGGGACAGAGATCTGGCGTAAACATTTCTCAAAGATAGCAGGAACACAGCATAGACATGGGGGAAACATGGGAAAATAAGACATAAACCTGGCGTAAACAAGGCGTAAGAATGGCATGAACATGGCACAAACATGGCATGAACATGGCATGAACACGGCATGAACACGGCGTGAACACGGCATGAACACGGCATGAACACGACATAGACATGGCATAAACATGGCATAAACATGGCCTAAACATGGCATAAACACGTCATAAAACATGGCTGGTAAAGAGAATAGCCCTGCACGAGGATAAGGGGGAGAAGGGGGGATAGCGTGGTGAACCCCACAATAAATCAATGTCCCCCACAACATGATACAATTTACCATAGTGAGGAGAACACACAGAGATGCACCGCAGTGGGTTAGAAGCACAGAGTCCGTCGAGGGCAGGACCAACGCAAAGTCCCAAGCACTCCATAGAGATCCAGACGCATCAGGACATCCAGCATGGGGGGAGGAGCGTGAATATGTCTCGGTGGACTAAAAGCGGGCAAACCGTGGGCAGGCAAATCCCCAAGGGAGAACGGAGCGGTGTCGGTGGAGACCACGAAGGTGGGGGGAGGCCCCGCCGCAGGAATCCAGTCCAAAGGGGACGGATGGGAGGCAATGGGGAGCGAGGCATGCAGAGAAAATGAAGGAGAGTCACTCCAGGTGTGTCGCTGAAGGGTCAGGTGATGTGCCAGAGAGCCCAGCTGAAGTCGATGCCGGGTGCTCCACATCACAGCTGGTCAAGTGGGTTGCAGGGATCTCCGGCAGCGCTGTAGAGCAGCACGGCTGGTCCAGCCGAGGGAGGTTGAGGCTCGATACTGCTGGTGTCAGATGGGAAGGCAGCGGGGGTGCAGGAAGGCGTGTGGCAAGAGATTCCTCACGGAGGAAAGCTGCGGCGTCCTGGGGAGTAGAGAAATCCTGGTGGGAAGAGCTGTCAAAGATACGGAGGGTGGCAGGGAACATAAGGATGAACTTGCGCTGCTGTTTCACAAGTTGGGTGCAAATAGGAGAGAATGCACGGCGGGCTGAGGAGACCTCCGCCGAGTAATCTTGAAACATGCGGAGGCGGTGGCCTTCCCAGATCAGTGAGGGAATCTTCCGGTAGGCAAGCCAGAGGGTCTCCTTATGGGCGTAGTTGAGGCAGCGGAATATGACCGCCCGGGGGCGGTTATGGATGTCATCGCGGGTAGGTCCAATCCGGTGGGCCCGTTCTATAAGTAGGGNAAAGGGAGGAAGGACGGGGGGGGGGTGGTGACCGTACGCCATGGGATTGTACAATTTAGGTCCGAGTATAGCGGAGCATGTACCACGAGGTATGTTCAAAAAGAGAGGAAATGTGGGCACGCGTGGGGGGGTCCAGCGAGTCAATGAACAGCCCCCATTTTTTGTAGAAGCGTTCCACGCCTTTCTCCTCATCAGGAGCGGTAGCTCTGCGATCAAAATAGAGAGTGCGCAGCAGCAGTCAAAAATCCACTTCTGCAGATTGGCCCCTCTGCCACTAACCTATATTCTCTAAATAATATTCTCTAAATTCCAGACTCCTGTGTTTCATATCAGATGTTACATACAAATATTTATGGCTGTACTTTTTTAAAGTCTGTGGGTGTTGGGGTAATACCTTCGACTCGCCTACATGGCATCTACGAAAATTAACTTTTCTGCATTTGCCTGGCCCGTGTGTAAAGGCTTAGCTAAACTCTTACTGCACAGTTTCAATCGTCACCCACCTTACATACATGCTACATCCCTAGTAGGTCATCATGGCCTGCCATAAAGGATTCTCACATGGAATACAGGTTGACAGTAGTGTTTTGATGCATACCTCCCATGCAATCCACTAATGTTAGTAGCCTGTTTTATGGGAATTTGGATTGATCTCAACTGCTTTATTAAATATTCTGCTAATTTTGTTTGTTTCCTCCTAGTTCATTTGAATTGATCTTAACAAAAGATTTAATGCTTATAAATTACATAGAATGCTAGCTCATCTTTTACACTGATCTTTTGTTGTTATCCAACCCTCAATGTCTTCTATTCCCCCCACACTGTCACTCTGCAACACCCACAGCTTCTTCATGTGTCTCCAATTTCCATTATCTCTTATATGCCCTGTGTAACTTCAACCCTTAATATCCAACACCTATTCTATCCCCTTATCTCCCACACCACCTTTCTATTTATCATTTTTTCTCGGACCCCCACTCTCTCTCTCACTATGTTTCCCTTTAATAATTTCTCTTACAATGTGTCTCCCTAGATCTCCATAATCTCTCACTAAACCTCCTCGGTTTCTCTCATACCCCTCCCCTCCCTCTTAGCTCTTTCACTTTTCTTTTTCTCCTTTGACTTATATTCCCCATGGCTTCACAGTGCTGTCTTTGTAGCTGGTTGTCTTCATCTGCCTTTTGCAGTCTTCACATCCTTGAAGCAGCGCAATACCCATGTGTATGTATTGTGACATGTTCCTATCGTGTTACTAGCAACAGCTGAAGATCAGGCAGCAGACACAGAAACCTTCTGCTAACTTTATAAGCTGCGGAGAATGCAACATGGAAGATCTATTGCACCCATGCACCATGTGTGATGGCACTGGCTGCACTGCATTCGTTACTGTCCTGCTAAATTCGGTATCAAATTGGATACAAGATGACACCAGTAAAATCTATCCTAGGCCCTAACTTGTTCAGGGTCGCTCAGACTCCACTGATCTAAATAGTTTTAAATATATTGTATATTTCTGCTATCTTCATTTATTTCTTTTTTATATTTATTCTTAGGTACAGCATACAGCTGCCATTTTTCTTTCAGTGGGTCTAGGCAGAGGGAATGAAACAAGTAACCTTTTTCTCATGCTGTTCTTAGCATTTAGCTTCCCCATTTCAAGCTGTAAAAAAAAAAGTACAGAAAGGTGCCAGATGGGCACCAGTGATTTCATGGCATCAGTCCAGCACTTCTCTAGCTGGAAAAACAACTTTCAGTCACTGTCATGTGACACCAACATATGTCTTTGATTCAGGTTCATGGAACCTGGTTCATTGTAAGCTCACTTTTAAACACTTATGTGTTGACTACAGGTTAGGAATATGCCCTATGCTAAGATCTGTCCATTAGTCACTTACATTTTGACAAACAGATAGTATTAATTATACAGTGTTATAATTAATAAGAATTAAGCACATATAGTTCATATGTTATGATATAATATATGACCTAAGTAGTAACTGATGTTTACACATTTCCTATATTAACCATGATAAACAGCAGAATACAACCACATCAATAACACTTGACAGTTGTCAAGACACAATTTATTGTGGTGCAATGCATTATTATTATTGTATTGGAAGTGGAAAAAACTATAGCTTTATAAATTATTCATCCATACCTAGAGACTACAATACAAACTCGAACATTTCTATTTCACTTTGACAATCTCTGCCCTCTGATATTCCTATCGTGAAAATGTTTCTTCTATTTCAGAAGACACGGCTACTAAATAGTTAAGTGCATTTTACTCCTCTCCCTGACAGTTAATTAAGAACAAATTGTTCTCTGTGCCACTTTCCTCTACAAGTAAGATAATTAAATTGTGGGGCAAAGCAAAACATGCCTGTTTATTATTTATTTATTTTATTTATTTTCCATTTACTAATGCTATTATTTTTCTAAAACCACTGACAGAAAACATCTAAGTAGATAATTGAACAAATAGGCTGCAAATACTGGAAAATTCCAAAATGAATTGCTGTAAATTATGTCTCTGCTGCAACGCAAATACAAAAATCAGTGACTAGAATATCTATATGTCTGATATACATACCCCAGTGAAACCCCATACCACAGGGGCCTCATTTAGGGCTGTTTTTCAAATGAAAAGGAAATGCTAATATTTGAGTGACTCTGGTTTCGGTCTGAAACAGACAATAACTCTATTCAGGTTAAAATCTGAGGGATAGTCAGAATAGTGTTAAGGAAATAACTTTTTGGCTTCCAGTTAGCTAAAGGGAAATCGAAGCTGATAGAAAATAAATGGTTCACTTATCAAGAAACCCCTTTATCCCATTAATACAAAAATAAAACCAACAGAAAACGACTGCACGTTTTGCCTATCATAATATAGCACAANGTCCAAGATCCTTACTTCAGATTTTTTACAGCTTTAGCATGCTTTTAAAAAATGCATTATAGCAGTTTTACTACATTTGTGTTACATGCATGTGCAAGAATCTGAGTTGTCTGATCACTTCCCGCAGAGTCGNCCATTTTGAAATTTTAGTGTGCGAGACTTGGTATTGCAATGTACAGTGTAGACGCACCAATATTCTCACTGATCCAGACCTCTGTACCGCCACTATTTTACGTTTGTCACCCAAGGCAAAGGTCAGCTGTTTTTAACATATTAAGGGAAGGCGATGTGTGGAAATGGGGAATATATATTCTATATAAGTTGTGAGTACGGAATCTTAAGTACAGAAGATTGTTCTCTGCAACAATTGTAAAATAAATTGTAAAATGACACTTTTGCACAGTCTGGCTCCAGTCCGTAATGCTGGTAATCAAGTTTTTCAGATAAATTATTTGGAATGACAAAAGGGAGCATGAATCAGCTGAATGAATTTGTAAAAGCCACCATTTAATTGCCGGTAAGCAGGTAACTTTGATCACTATAACCAAGCAGATACTGTAGAGCTTAGCTGCATACTAAAATATATACAATAAATTGATTAAACAAAGTTTTTTAGCATCACCAATTTAATTNGTTTTCTTCACCAACATCACAAGCTGTTATCAATGTGGAAAATTAGAAGTGNCAGTANGCAAACATAGAAAATAATAGAAGTAAATGGAGATTCATAGTTTTTCAATTAATNAATGGTAGAAGTGGCAGTATTTATNCCNCTATAAGCCCTGATCACCAGGAGAAAACTCTGGTACATTCTATGTCACAGATCACTACTAAACATACATAAATCTCTGTTTCTCACATTCTTTTTCAACCCAGACTCCCAAAATGACTTTACAATTCTTGGCTATTGTTAGTGGGTCAAGCCAATGCCCACAGCCATTCATGCAAGCCCTACATGATTTTAGTGTAGAGCTAGGGGAATACTTCGAACGTGACTGTCAAAACCTGCTGGGTGAGTTATAGAAAATCCCATGCTATTAGAGAGAGANAATAAAATACTGTAACTTAAGAGAAATAATAAAATATAAAACTATTAATTTAAGATTAAGCAACTGGCTATAACATTTCCCTTATTTAACTTGTGAAACTATGCATAAGACACACAGTTCCTGTTGTTTAATATTGACTTCCACCCAGTATATTGAAATTTCTTTGTTATAGATGTCCAAACAGGGTAGATGTCCAAACAGCCTTTTTTGGTATTCTGACACATGGGTATAAACTGTAAAAAGGAAGTAAATATATATATACAGATATATATATAAATGCACACNAAGCCGGGCTGTCACGGAGCTCACTGCCTGTGCGTCTTCACCGCATAGGAGCCGGAACCGGAAGCCACCAGAGTCACTTTAATGTGAAAAACAATGTGTAATTTATTTAAAAAAATACATTTTGCATATTACTTTACATTGGTAATTTTTAGATAATTACCATCCTCCTCTGGCATGTCAGTGTCCCGATGTGAGATCCCCTCCAAAGCCTTGGCTGGGAGTACACCCCGGAGCAGCTCCTCGTACTCCAGGTAGGTGATAGGCGGCCGTGTTCCTCCACCAGTCTTCCTGGTCTGCTTCTTCTCCTCTGAGGTCTTCTTTTGAAGACCCCTCTTTATGTCGGAAAACTTCTTCCGGCAGTTGCTGATGTCATGTTTGGTCCTTCCCAACGCGTTGACTGCAGCCTGCAGCCACAGCTCCCTCTTTCGCCGATGGGAAATGTGCATCCTGTTAGCCCCCAGCAGCTTGTCGAGGGATGACAGACTCCATCAGGGCGTAATTTTCATGGTGAATAAATTTAATATTGCGCCTCAGCTTTGTCTTTAGGCAGGGTGGCGACCCGTCACTCTCCCTGCCTGCTTCTTCCTCCCCTTTCCCTCTAGCAATAATAAAGTTTTTTTTTTTAGTGAAAAAATAAAAGGGGGGGGGGAAGCCACAGACACACCACACCCAGTCACAAAAACACTCACCCAGTCACTCAAACACTCACCCAGTCACAGAGGCACACACAAAACTACGACAAGACACAGCAATCACTCAATCCAATCAATAATCAATTAAACTCACTACCTGCTCTCTCTGTCTCTCCAACCCTCTCCTACCACTCAAATGGCTTCTAATAGTGGGTGTGTTCTCAAAATAGAGACTAGCTTGTAATTTGTTCACTTTGCATGCCACAATTTGTACACAGAACTCCAGCTTCCTACTTATACAAATATAATCTTGTTAAGGCCTTGAAACAGATTCAGATATTTAGGCACTCGTAACTAAAGCTGGCCATTCACTAGAACAATTATTCCAATTACGCCATTATTTAAATTTGGATAAAAAATATTTTTAGTTTCTGCCGCTGATTTTTTTCTAAAGTCTGTGTGAAGCGTGTTTCAAAGGGGTAAATTGTGTATTGCTCATCAATAGGTTGTTGTCTCTTGGTTTCTCCTGGATAGTAGTTCCTCTTCTGCTGCTCCTCCTCTCCATCTCACCAGGTTCGGAGTCCGGACCCCCGGTGGCTCCCCAGCATTCCTCAGGAGCCACCGCAGATCTGGGAAAAATATTGTGAGCACGCCTTGAATTCAAGACACATTTATGTGAGTGATACCATACAGCCTGCTAAATAATAGTAGGAAGCAGGCTTCACAATCTTTTTGCCTTTTTCTATTCAACGGAGGAAATTGTTGTGAGAAAGTTTGTGGTTTTCTGTAGACACCGGGAATCTTCTGGAGCCACTGCAGACCTGGGAAAGACATTGTGAACACGCCTTAAATTCAAGACACATCTACCGTATTTGCTGGTGTATAGGGTGACTTTTCTGCCCTGAAAAACATGCCTCCAATGGGGAGGTCGTCTTATACGCCGGTGGCACTTGGTTGGCATCAGTTGACCTATTGGCAGCTCCAGTCAGCGTTCAGCCACTGCAGGGAAGCCTCGGAGGGCAATGCTCCTCCCCCTCCCTCTTCTGAGCAGCAGTGATAGGCTGATTGCCAGTCACATGCTGCCGCTGCCTGTGCCCTGTGTGCCTGGACCAGAAACCTCTAGCAGCGATTGCAGCAGAGGTGAGTGCTGTGCATGACACTTACAGCAGAGGAACCTGTGACTACTGACCTGTACTAAACTGATTATAGTGGAGTCATTGAATTCAGTTAGTTTAGTACAGCTCAGTAGTGACAGATTCCTCTGCTGTGTAAGTGTCATGCACAGGAATCTCTTCTGCTGCAATCTCGCTGGCGGATTATTTATGACAGCAGCTATACAGATCAGAGGCAGCCAGAGAAGTTCGGGAACCCGGTGAGATGGAGAGGAGGAGCAGCAGAAGAGGAACTACTATCCAGGAGAAACCAAGAGACAACAATCTATTGATGAGCAATACACCAAGGGGGAGAAATGTTAGTGTGATACTTACTATCTTACACATTTTTTTTACCCCTTTGAAACAGACTTTAAGCTGGCCATACACTAGAAAGATCTATACATCATGATTTACTAGATAATTTGAACACTTTTTCCCTTGTCAATTTTTGGCAGTGCACATCCCCACACATTAAGCAATTAAGAACTAAAGCAGTTAGAAACAAGACAGCTCCACTCTCTTACCTGCTGTGAACCCCAACAGATGCCAGACGCCCTCTCACTATCCCCCTACGGACCTTAGGTTGGGGTCTGGGATAACTACTCCCACTCTTCACTGGGTGTGTTGGCCCCTACTGCTAGACTCTCCCTACGTGCCCTGGCCCATCTTGTCCCTAACTTCCGGGTGGTTGGATCGGGGTATCTCAGACTTCCTCCCATGCTGTCCTCCCCTTTGAAGTGTTGACCCATACATTCCACCTTCAAGACACTCATGTCTATACCTACCTACAACTCCATCATTGGTTGTCCGCTGCAAAGCGGGCTGGTGGCAGTTTTGGTCCTGCGCCTTCCGATATTGTTAGCCAGCTATAAAAGGATTGCTCTAGGGGGGCATCACATTCTGGTATGCCCGGCTGATGGCCCCGTCTGAGCCCCGTAAATCTCCTGATCAGCGACACTGGGAAGATGATCTTGGGGTGGTTCTCTCTCTGTTCAACAGTGGACTCAGCTGTCCTCTAAGGTGTTACTCCCTGTGTACTAACCATGCCGAAATGTTATTGAAGCTTTTACGCCGGTTGTATTTCACTACCGCTCATCTAACCCTCATGTGACCTGCAGTCTCTAATATGTGCAGGCGTAGCTGTGGACAAGTGGGAGATCTTATCCGTGTGTTTTGCAGCTGCCCAGTCCTCCAGCCACTCTGGCGGGATGTGTTCATCTCGCCTCCTGGGTTTTTAAGGTATCTATCCCTCCTGATCCATGCGTGGCTCTACTCCACGTTTCAGGATCGCGACCCGACGATTAGTCATTATGTTCTTGGCCATATTTTCATTGCCACCAAAGCTGCTATAGCTCAAAAAACAACCCCCCTGCTATGGCCAAGATTAGGAATAAGGTCCAATTTAGCTATGAGATGGAAACGAGAGATGTCCCTGGTGCATCTACGACGTCCTCTCACCTAGTCCATTGGCTCCTATGGTCTGAGTTTGTATCTAGAGACCTTGGTGGGTGTGCGTTTCTATTATTAATCTGCCCTCCTCCCTGTGTCACTGTGAAACTCCTGATAGCGGTGTTTGAGTCCCTTTGTTTATCTTTTGCATTCGTGGCTCCTTATCTCACTCTGTGGT
>JABWIB010003624.1:30264-43491 GCA_016617825.1 Platyplectrum ornatum
TGCCCTTTCTAGTATGTTATAGGAAAGTGAGCTGCCCTTTCTGGTATGTTATAGGAAAGTGAGCTGCCCTTTCTAGTATGTTATAGGAAAGTGAGTTGCCCTTTCTAGAATGTTATAGGAAAGTGAGCTGCTCTTTCTAGTATGTTATAGGAAAGGGTAGCGTGGATGGCTCATCGGGTAGCCACACACCTTATCTGTGTGGAGTTTGTATGTTCTCCCTGTGTCTGGGTTTCCTCCCACACCCCAAAAAAATATTGGCAGGTTATTTGACAGCTGACTGAATTGTCCCTAGTGTATGTGTATATGGAATTACCCCTATNGGGTATATTTACTAAGCGTCGATATTGCAGTGAGATTGAAAAGGGGCATATTGTCCATGGCAACCAATCAGATTTGATTTCACATTCTCCATTGTGTAAAATAAAACTGAGAGCTTGAATCTGATTGTTATGGGCAACTTCCCCACTTTCCAATCTCACCGCTTAGTAAATATACCCCTATGTATCAGTCCCCAATCTCCTTTAGAATGTAAACCTGCAGGCAGGGCCCCTCTTCCCCACCCATTCTGTCTGTCCATATTACCCATTGATTCAGAAAAGCCAGCAGTAACTGCGAATCGCTGCGTATATACATGCGTTTTTCCGCAGCTCTAAATCTGGAGTACCTGACGTCCACACACTGCAGCCGTTAGAAACTCAGAGTCAGGTCCAATATCTCCACTTTTCCATTCTCGCAGTTAGTAAATCCAGATCTAAAACTAAGATACTGTCATCCAAGGTCTATTTAACTTAAAGGCCTAAATTCACCAAGTGTGATGTTGCCCATAGCAACCAATCAGATTCAAGCTCACATTCTCCAGTCTGTAAAATGGAACTGAGAGCTTGAATCTGATTGGTTGCTATGGGCAACATCCCCACTTTTTAATTCCCCTGCAATCTCCCCGCTTAGTGAAATTAGGCCAAAAACTTGATTTGTCAGGTAATAAATATGGGTTACAGATGGGTTACTGTTCATTGCTCTCTCACCTGTTGTGCTATTGGCCACCGTATTTGACTTGAGTTTATGGTTAGAGCTTGTCCACCAGGTGCTGCCGTTCTATAACTGCCAATATTAACCTGCTTTACAGTCTCATCAGGACTCTGCTGCCAGTTCACAATACTATATACAGCGGGTGGGTCTCCATTCTCATCAAAGTAAATGTCACTACTTAGGAACAGCCGGACTTTCTTTATATAGTTCACAAGCTGGAAAAAAGAGAGCGAAAAGAATGGTTATTATTAGGCAAAAAATGAATTTAACCATCCTTTATCTAAACATTACTTATTTTGGGCCTATTGACACCGGGTAAACTGGATTGGGTCGACAGTCTTAGGACCAGGAGACTACTCACAGTCTGATTGGGGTTATGGGAAATCTCTGATTTGTGAGGTGTTTGTAACATCAACCTATTTTGTGTCTGTGGGCAGTATTGTTTTTTTTATTTAAAGCTGCTGTATTATACACAAATCTAATTAATTCAAGTATTGTTAATGTAGGTATAGACCCTGTGGGCTGATCCAGACTGTGGAAAATGAGTCGCAGTCTGGGTTAAGACATTGGCCGTAAAGTGGAGTGTTCATGCTTAATTCACCACTAGGTCTTCATCTAACCAAGGGGCGTAGCTAAAGGTTCATGGGCCCAGGTGCAAAAGCTCAACATGCCCTCCCCACCCACCACTTATAACAAAAATACAATTTCAAAAATTCTAACTGTTTACATTGTAATCCAGCATGTACATTACATTTATACTAGGAGTCTAGGACAAATACTAAAACATACAAAACTGAAGCTCTTAATTACCGTAATTGTTATGATGATAGTGACCAGTGACCATCAGACAGTAATCATCTCCACTCTGCTTGCACACCAGTCATTTCCACCACTAAGGGCCACATTTACTAAACTGCAGTAATGGAGAGGTGGATGGATTCTAGCTCTCATGTGTGTATTGTGTGTTAGTCAGGGGCCCATGTACACAATTATAATAAAGTTTTAGCAGCACAGAAAGTTCAGAAAGTTCCCATGAATCAGAATTGTGAGTTTAATGGTTTTTGCCAACCCTAAAAATTCTTTAAGTCAATAGAAATATAGCAAAAACACCTCAGTGCCATATTGTCACTTATTAATAAAGAAAAGTGTCTGTACTGTAACAAAAACCATGGAGAAATGATTCTCATAATTACCTATCATTATATTATTGTATCTTACAGAAAAAAAGAGTAATAGTAAAAATATGAGTATTTAGAGGAGAAGGAAGTGAAGGAGGATTACACAGACATAATAATAACACTAAGCCTAATACATTATTGGAAAAATGGGCATTACATTAGACACCCCTTAAAGACAAGGTACAGCACCTTCCTGCAATAATAGTCATAGGGGCTATCACAGTCACTGACCCCAAAGCCCAGGATCCAGGGGATGATAGAGAGTTATGGAGTAAGGGGAAAACAGATGCAAAAGTATTCCTGGGTAAAACCAAACACTGATCTGCAGGGGAGGCAAATATAACCTATGGAAACAGAATTCAGAGGTGAGAATTCTGAGCTGGAGTTTTTTTTAGCTCTTTATGCAAAAACAAAGTGATTTATTTTCATGAAATTGAATTAAAATGTTTTTGCACCCCTCACAGTGCAGCTCTGGATCAGCCCCCATGTGACTTCTGCCTGTATGGTGGTTTCCCTTTCAGGAAGTAATGTTAATGCTCCCTCTGAATCCCACTTGCCTGAATAAGGNGTTAAGTGACTTGTGATGCAGAACACTGCTCTCTGGTGTGGTCCTGGAGGAGGGGTAATGGTGTAATGGTGATGATAACTCCAGTATAGCAGCGTGCTGTCTGGTCACCTCACCCCAGACAGTGCTGCTAGCTGCTTTGTCTGTCCTCCCCCAAAAGTGAAAGTTGAGTTCACTTCTACACTCTGATATCAGTGTGTCTGGAACACTACACACTGCCAACTGTATACACATTCCTCCTGACAGTCTGCAGTAAATAATTTTGTGATATATGGCCCCCTGCCTTAAAGGCCCGCACTTGCGACCGTTGCGACTCCTGTAGCTACCCCTGTTTCCAGCCCAAGTCTTATAACAGTGTAACAGTAACGCTGAGTATTCTCCCTGCATGCAAACACTAACATTCATTTTACCTCCCCTGCAATTCAACATGGTTTTGCCCACTGGTAAGTTTGTAAGTCTGGATCTGGATCCATAGATACTAGCAATATTTCTATCCATCTGAGTACATGTATTACCTGCCATGGTTTGAAGTTCCATATATCTGCACAATTTTCACGATGAAATGGTCCTACACCCTCCTTACACCTTTTCAGGTCATCCAATGCTTTGGCCAAAACACTTACGGATGAATAAGTGGTGTATGAATATTTTAGGCTGCTGGTGTAGGTGAAGCTGTTCTTAACATCATCTAAATGTTCATTTCCTGTGCATTCTTTTACTGGGGTGACCGAAGATCCAGAGAGGTTTTTCCCATAAGAAAATTGGCAATTAAAGAGAGTCTCCCAATATAAGTCCATCCATTTACTCCCCGTATTCTCAGTAGAAGCTAATTTGCTAAGGAATTGACTTAATCCTGGGACTTCATAGTCAACACCAACTAATCCGAGAGTTCCTGATATAACGGGAAAATAATTTCTGGCTGATAAAAGGATGGATCTGGACCAGCCGGCATTTGCAATAAAAATTCTCCCCATTATATTTTGCTTCAACATTTCATTAACGATGNTAACAAAATCAACTTCAAAGGAAAATGCAATAACAACTTTAGCAGTCGATTCCTTAATAGTCTTCACTATATTTGGAGCATTGAGGTTTGGCTGACCCAAGCGGATATATTCTGTAAAAGCTACGCATGCTCCAGCCTTGATTATTTCTTCCTTTATTGGTTGAATTCCCAGAAGACCATAATCATTATCAGAAGCAACTAAACCAATCCAGGTCCAACCAAATCTCAAAACAAGTTGAGCCAGTCCCATAGACTGCCATTTATCACTTGACATAGTTCTAAAGAAGGATGGAAACTTTTTCTTGTTACTCAGCATAGCCACACTTGAATATGGACTGATCTGAAAGTTAATAAACCACACATTAAATGTATATGCATTAAACAAGGCCTTAGGTGCACAATGACAAAATATGAAGTTCTTCAAGCCATGGACTGAAAAATGTGAGGTATATTTGTTCTCAGAAGACTCAATAAAAATGGTATGGACTATGGTATACAAAACCAGGGTTGGGAGGGAAGGGAAAACTAAGTAAAGATTGGACTATGTTGGACTATGTTAAAGGTGATTGGACTATCTTAAAGTTGTAGTTGTGATTTAAGAACAAAAGGATCCTCCAGGAAGGGTGTAGACTATAGCTAGTTTAATTAAACCCTCGGCCCTACATTTCTGTAAGTTGTATTGCAACTACAGTATTGTTTCACACAATGTTTAGTTACACTTATCCATGCCAACTAACGTATTACAGTTATACCCCATGCATCACTTTGCATGTGAGTGTTCTCAACAAGATAATTTGCATTTCCTCTTAATGATGCTCGTGGATATCCGTCCATGTGACTGGGAATGACTTATATGTAAATCTTTTGCTTGGTTATATCATAAACAGACAAATAGGCCCTGTCCAACATTCTTCTAATGAATTTTTTAATCACAGTCATGTTAAAAGTTTTATCATTTCTGATAGGCTGGATAACTTTATTAAAGGCGCTTGATTTCAAATATCTTACCTGTGGATACCTAAAGGTGCCCAAAACATTGGCCAAGATGATGGAGTTTGCAGAAACTCTGGATCCAATGACGGCAGATATGGTCTGTCTAGAATTACATTGGTTGTTGGAGCTGAGGGTGGTGATCTCAGTGAGGAATTGCAGAGCTCCCTGTAATTCATAATGGGGAATATTACATGTGTCATACATCTGGAATCCTAACGTGATGTTGGATAGAATATTAGGGTCTCGGTTGATCTCTTCAATGGTGTAAATCACAGTCTGCAGCTGGTGGTAGAACTCCAAACTAAACCTGTAGTAGAAATAAAAAATGCTATGAAAATAATTTCACTGTCCACAAACTAAGCTTTTAATATGCGTGGTTAAAATGTGGCACAAAATTAGGGTCATTGGAACATTTGCACTAGGTAATTTGCAATAGGAGTTAATTGTGGAATTCTATATAAATCAGACACTAAATTAGTAATAATATTACACAAGAACATGCAATTTAATACTGCTATTTACTTACGATGAGCACAAGGTTGTGGGTGGTCTCACATTGAATGTAAGTTTTTGGTAAATTTTGTCAACATGAATTCCCAATAGGACGCCTATCATGATGTCACCAGGTTGTGTCATCCCCTCGAGAAATGACATAGGGGGAAGTCTGCATCTCTGATCCATGGAATAGACAATTAAAATGAGTAACAGAAGGACATTTATATACAGCATGGATGTACGGTCCATGATGGTGGAATTATCCAATAGGTCATCTGTAAATAGAGAACACACATACTGATATGATTCTAATGTGAATGGCGGATTTCAAAATAATAAGAAAGCTGTGTTCGTGGATTCAATAATTTCACAGCCAACTACAACCTCAGTGGACTGTGGAAAACAAGAGCCTACTCTATGGTTCTCAACTTTATTGGTATAAAAAATTGTGTTTGGTAATTTATATCAGTACATAGTGGGAGGGCATTCCTCGTAAGTCGGAAAGCTCTGCACAGGAAGTATGGTGACACTTTATAATGTTATAAAATTACGCCAGGTTGTGGTATGCTTGGCTACATCGGTCCTGTATGTTTAGCTCTACATTACTATTCCAATAAGTAATACTCATGAATGTGGTGTAGCGACAATAATATGTATATAGATGAGGGTGTGTAATGGAGGTGTAGTGATAGTGATGTATATGGATGAGGGTGTATTATGGAGGTATAGTGATAGTGTATAGATGAGGGTAATGTTGGTAGTGTTTCCCAATATTGGAGGATGTTAGGATAGACTTTAATCTGTAACATTAATTACAGTCGTATTAGTTAATCATATTTTCAATTATATTATAAAGCATACAATAATGAAGAATAATGAATGGTTAATGTGCTAGGTCATTGTTTTATTTGTCTCATGATATGTATTGTAGCACTGCTGGATATTTTGCTAGAACAGAATGTAGTTATATTATACTTACATTGTCAAAATTATGTCTCTGTCGGAAACATTGCAGTCGCCTCGTCTTTATAAAGGCAGTGCTAATTATGTGTAATTACCATCAGGAGTATAGGGGTGACCTGCGTCCTTTATCACATTCAGGTAACACTGCGGAATCCTCTGTGAGTAATTTGGAAATGTGTGC
Organism: Platyplectrum ornatum; assembly: GCA_016617825.1. Taxonomy (NCBI): domain Eukaryota; kingdom Metazoa; phylum Chordata; class Amphibia; order Anura; family Limnodynastidae; genus Platyplectrum; species Platyplectrum ornatum. The sequence goes on from JABWIB010003624.1 coordinate 36,675, forward strand.
TGCGGCACTCTGGTTCATAGGAATCCTCCGGGAATTGTGCATGCGTATAGCGTGTTATCTGACAGTCATCGCAGTTACTGGATACTCAGGAGACGCGTTACATAATCGTAACAACCAGAAATGCCAAATATATGTCAGAACTCCAAGCACAGAGAGCACATACTATATACTTACTATTCTATGTTATCTGCAATANAAAACAAATACACTCAAATGACCATCACAATACTAAACAATGTACAAAAACAGAAAGAAAAGGTGCATTTATATACATGATATACATCAATTATAATTCAAAAAATCTATAATTAACCATCAAATGTACCCCTTAGAACCCNGCATGGAAATCTCTATAGGGAATTATTAGAGATGGTATAGTCTAATTTTGAATATTATTTTTATTTATATTTTCTGTTTTTATATGCCTAATGTGTTTGTTATCATGTATTATGTTGTTATTATTTATGCATGATTGAGTTCTATAGACAAATTTAAACCGTTAGCAAACATTGAATCTAAATTGAGAATGCAAAAAACTTCCTTTTTACACGGTAAAGGGAAACAATCTCCTTCTTGTATGGAAGATTTAATCATCTCAATGCCTATGATGGAAATAGAATTAATATTTCCCCCATGGTATTGATGTACATGTTTGGACAATGAGTGTTTCAGATTCTTTTTCAATTTGTTCCTACAATGTTTAAGGAATCTTGTATTAAGCTCCCTTGTGGTGCTCTCTAACTATTGTTTCCCACAAATGCAGGAAATAAGATATACCACAAATAAGCTTTTTATTACTATATGTATTTATACTGTTAAGGTGTCCATCCATGAGAACGACTTCGTTCTCATGGAAAATCGCCACCGACAAAATAAAAATGTACTCACCCTTCTGAAGTCTTCGCTGTGCCCAGCACCTTCTCCGTGTGCTGCGGCGTCTACGTCTTGCACGGAGAGGACGATGTATATGCGTGACGGCCATGGACCCACCTATCAGTGGTAGACGATCATTTTTCTTGGCATACTTCACTCCATGAAAAGGCCTTCCCATTGCTCAAACACTGGCTAGATTGTTCGTCATTGCATTTGCTTCGGCTACATGGATTCCTGTCCGACATCGTCTCAGATAGAGGTTCCCAGCCTCTAGTCAGATCTTCTGAGTTTCGAACAGTTTATCCCCCGGATATCACCCTCGGTCTAACGGACCGACAGAACGTGTCTGAATTCCAACATGACTGGTCAAAAAACTTGATCTGGGCAGAATTTGCCTATAACAATACTGTACATTCATCTACCAACTTGTCCCCGTACTTCTGTGTATGCGGAATTCATCCACAATCCTCCTGCCCTGAGGCCTCAAAATTCGCCAAAGATATTAGCCTGATCTCGAGGTCGATCAATGCTTCATTAAAAAGCAATTGTGGTTGAAAGCTAGAATTGACAGTAAGACATGTACTTACAACTTTAAAGTAGGGGAAAAGATTTGGTTATCCAAAAAACCTCTGTCTTCAACAACTCTCTAGGAAGTTGGTTCCCCGGTTTATTGTGACTTTTCTGATTGTCAAACAGATCAAACCCATTGCCTTCAGACTAAGACTTCCCAAAAACATCATGATTTTCTAACACCCTTCATGCCTCCTTGTGGAAACCAGAAAATTAAAAAAAAACCTTTACCTCCAAAAAGTTCAAAACTCCTGATCCAAAATATCCACCTACTGTATTATTCTTAATGATCAAGAGGAGTTTGAGGTACCGGCCCTCTTAGATTCTAAAGTCAGTAAAGGTCAATTAAAATACCTCATTCACTGGAAAGGGTATGGTCCAGAGGATAGGGAATGGGCATCTGCTGACAATGTACAGGCTCCTGGATTAATTAAGAAATTCCATAGGGTATTAGAACCCCCTAGGGTATTAGAACCCCTTGCTGAGGGAGGGGGGGTAATGTAATGCTGTCTTGCAATCCCAGTGACGCAGGGATTATGCGCAAAGTCAGCTTGTGCCCGTAGTCTTTATCTGCGTGCATCGTCTTGGCCGATTGTTCCCATGACTACTGGGGGAGTGATGTCTCCTCCTGCAGAGAAGACGCTTCCACATCAGCAGTGCACACTTGGGCTGGAGCTCTGGCCAATAAGCGTGGCAGACACAGTTTAAATGGCTAGCAGTGAGTCTCCTCATTGCCAGTTATAGCGTCAGTTGCAGCTCAATGGTTTCCTGATTTACCCTTCTCTCCTTGTGTAGGTGGTGTTGTGCAGTACCTCTGCTGGGGTTTACTACCCTCTGCCTTTCTGGCCTTCTCTTTGGATGTCCCTCTACTCTTGCATTTTCTGTATGCCTATTTGGTGTGTGATCTCTGAAGTGCTTATTCTATCCCCATTTTGTGTGTGCAATCNGAAGTGCTTATAACTGAATGCCCGTTTGGAGTAGTTATCATCTAGTGTACGACTACTGTGGAACATAGTAGTGTGCCGCATTACACTGTGGAATGTGGTGTGTCCATTACACGGTGGAACATTATAGGCTCATTACTCTTTGGCATACAGTAGGCCCATTATACTGTGGAACAGTTCTGTGTGTCTCCTGTTTGCCCATTACACTGTGGTCGATTTTACCTAAGCCTGTCGTTCTTTTTCGTTGCATTTATTTCTATCACTTTCCTCTGTGTCTCTCTTTCTCCTTACTGTCAGTGTTCATTCTGTTACTGAGTGTTACTGCAGTAAGTCTACTGTAGTCAAGTGTCTCCTGATATCAAAGACTGGGGGTCATGACCTGCCGGGTGCCTGCAGCTCCAGCCTAACCTCACCATTAGGGGCTCTAGTGAATACCAGGCCCCTTTAGATTCTGCACCCTGGAAAGTGGTACTTGGTTTCATAACATTGTCCATGTCTTTTTTTTTATCAAAGTTATCTCTATTAAAGTTATCTCAAAATGTACAGTTACATTTCTGCAGGTAGAATTAGTAAGGCCCATACAACTGGGTACATTTATTAAATACAATATTACAAAAAAAATGAAAATACCTAAATAAATATTCGTTAAACCAGTCTATCAGAAGAAATTCATAGACTTTTAACCTTAAATGATCTTTATTTTCTCATTATTAGTTGGCGATTGCTATTATCAGGTCTAAACAATATTATGAAACATTTTGGTAGAAACATACAGATCACCAGAGCCCAACTGGATGTCAAAATGGCAAATATCTCCATGGCCACAGTGTATTTCCCCTGAGCACTGAGGGATGCTGGGATAAAAGATATCCAAACACTGAGGAACGCCAACATGCTGAATGTAATATATTGAGCCTCATTGAACCTGTCAGGAAGTCTCCGAGCCAGGAAGGCCACAACAAAACTAATGGTGGCCAGAAGAAACAGATAACCCAGTATAGTCCAAAAGGCAATGGGTGATCCTTCATTACACTCGACAATGATGAGCCCAGGTTTAGTTTCAGTGTTATATTGTGGGAATGGATGAGCTAGGCACAACCAAGTGATGCACAAGATGAGTTGTAGAAGGAAACAAGACACTATAATTGTGTAGGATACTTTAGGAGACGTCCATTTTCTTAAACTACTGCCTGGTCTAGTTGCCATAAAAGCAAACACCACCATGATTGTCTTAGCCAAAATACTGGAGACACACAAGGTGAAGATCAGGGCAAATAATATCTGGCGTAGGAAACAATTCTCATGGTATGGAAAACCTATAAATACTAATGAGCAGAGGAAGCAGAGACACAATGATATCAACATAAGACAACTTAGTGAGTAGTTACTGGCTTTCACTATGGGTGTTTCTTTATGTAGAAAGAAAAGAATCAAAATAAATACAGGAATGAGAGAAGATAATGTGGCTGTTGCGGATAAAATTCCTCCCAATGTATCTCCATGAGAAAGAAACTCCATTGACTTTGCTAGACATCTTGTCTTCTCAGGATTTGGCCATTGGTCCCAAGGACACGCTATACAGTTGGTTGAATCTGCAATACAGAACATATATGCTTCCATTACACAACACAACCATTACACATCATTTTGTGTTTTTCAAGTTAAAATGTACAGTATGGGTTGGACTGAGAACCTGATGTATTCAATCTTTTTCATATGTCTGTCAACGTATGCCTTTTAGAGATTAACATAGTGTTCAGGACTAGTAAGAGGTCAATATTCTGCATGGACTTTAAGATTCTACAAGTGAATCCTTTTCCCACATAGAACTCATTATGAGCATACACAAGTGTAGATCCTGTCCATGGTCTTCATCTTGACGATTTAATTATTCATTTTCATTTTAATTGTAATATAATAACTCTGTATCTACCATTATACCCAGTGGAGGGATTCAGCCAGTTCTCACAGGTTCTATGGAACCTATATCCAATATAGGTATCGGTTCTTAGAACCACTTCTTAATGGGTAGAGATGTGTGGGCTTAGTATAATGAAAACCAATACAGGGGGATATACAATGCACAATATAGGGGATACACCATGGACAATACAGGGGGATAAACCATGCATAGTATAGGGTATACACAATGGACAATACAAGGTTACACACCATGCACAGGGGGATACATTGAGGTTAACATTATGGTTTTTTTCTAAAACAATTCAATTTTGGCCGNATTGCTGCTGGAAAGGGGCAGGATTTGGTGAAATCAGGACGGGGCTTAAGTAGATCTGTGGGAACCTGTTGTTAATTTATTTGAATCCCACCACTAGTTATATCCTTATCTACCTTTTTCTCCAAATAGCTATTACCATTGGATGGAACAGAACATTAAGAACTCACCTGTCTGGTTGGATATTTCTCCTTGTAGACATTGGACACAATCAAAGCAGCAGACGGGTTGTCCAGTTCGAGCGGCCTTCCTGAATCCTGGAGGACAGCTCTCACTGCAGACCGAGCGAGGAACCTGAAGACAATATATCATTATTTTATTTATTTATTCTACCACCCATTTCCAATCCTAAAAAAAAAGTTTAAAGAGTTCACAAAGGACAGAGTTGGACATAGAGGCTGGGCAGACAATGAGGTTATATAACCCCATCAATGTTGTTATGTTGCAGTGCTTGAAACATGATATACCTGACTATAGATAATTTGTGTTTAAGCAAATGAGAGAGAATGAATCACAGTAATTCACAATGCAGATAACTGATGTGATGTGTGATCATTCTCTCCCCATCTCCATTATACTATCCGTATTTATTATGATACTATATGTGGATCATACAATTACTATGCATTGATTTTCCATATCCTAGCTCTATTTTTAATGATATTGGTTTATATTTCGCCGTCTTCTATAAATAATTTTATGGTTTTTTTGTTGTAATAAAAGTTAGATTTTAATCACACTTTTAGGGTGCTATTATAGTGAATGGGTTGATCACTTCCCATATATACATATCTTTTTTTGTGTGTATAGTTGTGCGGACAAACAGAGCCCATCCCCTTTCTTTTCTTTATTCATGCTATCTCGTTTGGATTGGCCGTCCTGCACCATGAGGTTTTATATATTGCAGTAGAATTCTGTTAATACATACCTCTTTTATACACATATAAATATAACTTGGTGCTGTCGCAGGTGGCTTTCATTCTTTGAAAGCCACTTTTTTAGGTTTTTTAAACATTTATAGTCTGCTGTTTGAATTTGTGTATTAGTTGACATTTTCTCCTTATTGCTCTATGTACTTTGTACTTATGCTTTAATAAGAACTTTACTGTAAAAAAAAACCTGTTAATAATTAAAATATATAATAAATAAATAAAAATCCTTATGGGAAAAAACGCAAGTAACTGCAGCTCTGGATTCTGGGGCAAGTACAGATGCTTGTATGCGTACACAGAGCAGCACATTGTAACCTGTAATGAGAATGGTGGCTATGCTTTGTGTGAGCTATTTAATGACAATTTGAATGCACTAAAAGTAAAGCCTTGAAAGCAATAAGCATCCAAATAAAAAGAAACGATCATTTGAATTTTTTTCATGCATTAATTATAAGTAGCATTTCCATACTTTATATATTGCATTTGGAATGTTAAATGCTAATGTAATGGTATGGAATAGGGTTAACCAAATTTGAAGAATACTAAACAAGGGTTGGAATTTTCTCACCTGCTGCTCTCCCATTGGCCACTGTAAAAGACTGACATTAATAGTCAGAGCCTGACCAGGAGACGCCTCTGTTCTATAATTGCCAATACTGACTTGTTTTACAGTTCCGTCTGGACTCAGCTGCCAGTTCACAATACTATATACAGCCTGTGGGTCTCCATTCTCATCAAAGAAAAAGTTATTACCATTACTGAAGGTATGTCTGACTCTCCTGATGTAGTATGTGAGCTGTGAAGGGTAGGAGGAAAAGGTGTTTGTTAAAACATAAGAAGATAAAATTGAACATGATCCAAATGATATAAATGATACTTCTTATTTAGCAATGGCCCGAAACAAAACATTCCATAATCCTGTCATCATAAGGACATTGCTCATGGTGTGATGTCAGCCCCGNAGAACGGGGCTGACATCACACATTCATTCTGGCCGTGGGGACAGTGTATTGAAAAGATCTTTTTAAGGGTAAGTAACATTGTTTGCAGTTTTACCCAGTTGTGTATAGGTCATCCTGCACAAACCATATACGTAAGTAACATAAAACACTAAGGATTCTGGATTCTGTCCATTGTCATTTCAACATCCACCTGAAAAATATATTTCAACATTTTTATCCATTGTATCTAATCTATGGTAACAGATCCTGTTACCATCTTAAGGTATGGTAACAGGACCCTATGGTAGTGGTTACCAAACT
>JABWIB010003625.1:29014-41241 GCA_016617825.1 Platyplectrum ornatum
CTCACCGTCCTTTGTTTAACACCCCCAGCTCCTATAATGAGGTGGGGAGCAAGGTATACTTCCACAAGTCCGGAGTGGAAGGGCCGCTGCCATCTCCTGCGAGCCGTCAGGAGCAACGAGATGGAACCGTCCGGTGGCGGCGGCCATCTTGGATCGCCGTTTTGCCGACCTGCTCTCCCGGGACAGAGTGGATTCAATACTGAATCCAACTCTGTGCCCAGCCACCAGAGAAAGATCCACACAAACGGGGACCCGGGAGAGAGAGACCAGCTGCAGCCGCACTGTTGTCTCGCTCTCCTCTCGGCAGACGGCGCGCTGTGCCGGGAGACAGCGGCTGTTACCGCTAACGCTGTCCCCGTCCGAATGCCGGCAAAAATAAATAAAAAATAAATAAAAAATAATAAAAGTAAAAAGAAAAAGTAAAAATGGCTGGTAGAGACCGGCCAAAGCGCCCCAACTCCACGGGCACTAGCGAAAACTGGGGGTTGATGGGAGGTTGGTGAGGGAGGAGCTATCCGGGAGGATTTTTCGTTAACCCTCTAGTGCCCAGCTCCAGTTCCACTAAGCACCAACCCAAGCTGCAGTGTCCCCCAGATGCCTGATAAAGAAAACCATATTATAATATCATACAAATATATATCAATGAGGTTCATAATGAGGAGGGGCACATGATGGAAGTCAAGTTTAAATTAATGGGAAAGGATTTGTGCACTTAGATTCTAGATGCAATAACACACTTGAAGATATCTAGCAACTGTCACAAACACTATGTGTACCATATTATCACATGCATTGTTCAATATAGAACCCCCCCCCCCCCCTTTACCCCAACACAAAGAATACTGGTAAATATGTTTCTTACCATATACTGAGGTATGTTGTGCAACATGGCTCTGTAAAGGCATTCTGTGGCAGTCTCTTCTACCTCTTCCTCTCCCTATGTGGATAAAAAGCATTTATCTGTAAAAGCATGCCAAATATGATATCATTAAAGTACTCTAAACATTAAATATGTTTGTTCTCATTCTTCATCCGGAGCATCAGTTTAAAATGTACCTGCTAAACCTTAAAAATGTGTATACCTAGTCACTCTCTAATGACTACAAACTACACTTAATAAAGCGTATCGCACTTTAAACAAGCACTAGTAAAAATAAATACAGCAATTCCTGGTATTGCTGCCAAGCACATAAAAACAGCATCTAACCTCCAAACACTTGAGAAAACTACAAAAACTTTTCCATGGAGGGATTGTCCTACAGTGTTATGAAAAATAGAACCAGTACTCAGCTAATACAATAAAATGATACAAATGTATTCATTGCAGTAAAACAGTCCCACAGGCATTATATGCCAGTTCTAGTTCACTCCTATTATCATTGTTTTGTGACAGATCATCATGCAGCTGGGAAGTTACTATTGGAAATTGGTGACAGCCTCCAGCTCGACAGTGGGGGTCCTGAAAATTTCAAGATCCTGACCCTACTTTTCCTTATCCCGCAACCCAACATTATCCCATGACCTTACCACTTGTTTCCTGCATCTTACAGATAGTAAAAGTGTGGTAATCTGTACTATGTGGTAAATAGATTTTCAGAAATTAAAAACTGAGGTGTCTGTGAGAAATCCCATGCCCAACCTACAGCAAACTTAAAAACGTAAAAATAAAATGTTAACTTCATTGGTTTGTTCTACAGAAATACAATCATCTATAGGTTCCATTATTACTAATGTTTGGTCACCCTCTGCAACTTTCCAAGTGGCATCCTTAATAACTCATCAATAATTACTGAATCTGAAAGATTTAGATGCAAAGCCAGTACTATGTCCAGGACTTCCTGTTAGATGTTCCTGATCTATCAACTGGTAATTATAGGATAAAATGTGTCAAGTTGGCGACGCGATTATGTAATTTGTCTAAAAATTTAAGTAGGTGACAGTAGTAGTACACAAATATTGCTGTACCGTGACAATACAAAATAATTCACTACTAACCATAGGATGAATAACAAATGACAAACCACAGTCAAAGTGAAAGGTGGAAATATAACATTTCTGAATATTTAGAAGATAGTGATCAGACCAAACTATAAAACTGTAAAAAAGGGCTAGATGATGATTACCAGTGACATAGGACATTTTTCTAACTCTTCTTCTTTTTTGATCTGTAAATCAGCAACTGAAACATACTTGTGCTGCAGAGAAAAATAAATCTCAAACATTGTACAATAAGGACAATTATAAACATAATTTTGCCAATTATTGCTCTAATTCAACGTTAATTGTTATGTCTAAATTTCATAATAAACTATAGCAAGTACAAGATCATTAAACACAGTTCTTATACAATCTTTACTGTGTGACATACTGAAATACTGAAATACTGACAGCTATGTCATACTGCACACCAAAATCACCTATCACATGCTCCTCGTACATGAACTCTAGCCCCTTACATAAGCCCCACCCCCTCAGGTTTTTTCAACTAACATTCCCCTCCAGTGCTGAGGGGGCAGAGCTTAGAAAAGGGGGCGTGGCTTCGCGGGAGAAGTGCTGGTATTCCATACCAGCATATACCGTCCCACTTCGAGCCCTGTTTTGGTGTATCATTCAATGATAAGAAAAAAAACAAAAACAAAACAAACCCCCACCCAAACCCTTGTCAAACTAACCAAATCAAGGAGACAGTAATTATTTGTCTTACCTGCTTTAAAATCTTTACACTTTCATGAATAGGACGAGGCAATCCCACCAAAGTATCAATGTCACTAGAGCAAAATAAAACCCAAAAGAGTTACCCACTTAGGTAAAGAACCACCAACCTTAAACACATAGAAAGCATGAGGTGTCTGTCTCCTATTTATGTAAAACAGACAGAAAGAGGGAAGCAAAACAATCTTCAAAAGGAAAAGTGGCGAGTATAAATTTGTGCATGCACATGTTAAAATAACAGATCATAATTACGAAAAAAAAAAAACCCTCTACCGATACTTACTGTCCGAGGGTAAATCCAATGAACTTGTTGCGGCTCATCTCCAGAAAATTTTCAATATCTTTCTCCCTGAAATAAAATAAAGGCATACATCTTTATATTCATTTTGTGACTGAACAGATGGAAGGGACAAATGTAATTGTTTACGCAGTTTCTATAAGGGGGGAATATTGCGTCTTCTCTACTTGCGCCTCTTAGACCCGTGTATAAAAGGTAGCGAGTTTTGGTTACCGCAAGAGACGCGAAAAAGTGCACAACTAACTAACTAGCAACTGAATTGGCCTCTAAGTCTGAATTAAATGATAATCATTGTTAATAGTGAGTATCCCACCTGACTTTAGGTGCCCATGGCAGACCTTTGGGGAAACTCAAACGCTCTGTGTGTATTCTCAAGCCAGCCAGAGGTTGGGACATAAGATCTCTTTCTTGTGCATCAGACTCTGCATCCACCATATTTTCAGAATCATCATTTTCCTCCTCTTCTGTTACATTTGTTTCTTCACTCTTGAAAGGGTCTTTTTCATTGTACAGATCGAGGCTGTCCTGTTTGAAATATATGATGCAGCAAATAGTATTTTATAAAATAAGGCATATAAATAAGCATATTTTTGTTTGTGTTCTTAGATATAAGCATTGCTCTGTAATTCTGTTTATTTTTAGACATATTATGACAACAATGACACCACACTAGATAAGTTAGCAACAAACACGCTCACATTATTGCCTAATTAGTTAAATACGTGTGACAAATGTACAGGTCATTAAAAATATATTAGTAGAACTAAAAGTCACCCATGAAGTATACCCTTCGGCTACGTCGACCTCGTTTTTGCTGTTCCCCCTGTTCAATGCCATAAGATGGGGGTGCGGTGGCAGTCATATTCCTCATCACTTGGATGCTGTCCTCGGGTAATGGTGGAAGTCCCAGCTCCATTCTCTTCTTCTCCTTCATCTTCTGCAGTTCTGAGAAGCCTCCTAGTGTAAACTGGTACATTACAGAATGGTAAAGTCAGCACAAGAAGAACAAACCTGAGGTATAAAATATTAAATAAGGTTTTTGTCATCATACCAGCAGGACTTTCCACAGCAGCAGCAGGACCTTCTTCATAGGGAAATGGGGACAATGGCCACTACAGAACTTGGTCACCATTGTGAATAGGAGGTGAGAAAATGGGTCTTCACCATTCGATGGAAAAGCTAAGATTTAACACATATATGAATACTCTTACAATAAATTGTCAAAATGTTCTATTCTGGTTCAGCTGCAATTACAGAAACAATGTAGCACACTTATATGCTGTTATCTACTTCTCTTGTTAAATTAGTATGTTATCTTGACTCTGATACTATAAGGCCAAGTACTCACAGAGTTCTGTTCGAAATGTTTCTCTCTGGGTATTCCATTCTTGGCCATCTCCTGGTGACACTTGCCTTATATTCTCCACCAAAAGATACATAACACTTAAAATCACCCTACATAAAAAGTAAAAAAAAAAAAAAGTATAAATAAACCGTAAAGACCATATAAGAAAGCAACTGTTTTGAAAACAGGCAAATCATCTAATTAACAAACTTTATGTTTGAAATTTAGAAGTGGGGGTAAGGAAAAACTGAATATAATAGAAGTCAATGGGGATTTGAGGTTTTTCAATTACATCTTTGAGAGAAGTGCCGGTATAGCATACCCCCGTATACACCCCCACTTCGAGCCCTGGCATACGTAAAATGTGTAAGCAACATCATTTATATAATATTTATTTAAGGTCAAGAGGGGGCGAGTGCAAATGGGAAGTATGCTAGCACATAATTTGTACAGTAAAGGGCTCTTGCGTATACCTGCTCCTTATATTAAAAAAAAAAAAAAAAAGCTTTGTAGACAAGTTAAGATAGGGCTCCTGGCTGTGGATTCCCTCCATAGGGGGGTGTGGTCTCCACACCATAAGGACGGGAATAGGAATCCTCATTATGACAGCGTTCGAGTGATCAAATTCTGAACTTGCAGTAGTCAGGATCCAATGTTAAGTTTTTAAGTGTCATTTTAGGTATATGCCCCAAATGTTATCACTGTAAACATTAAACATTTCTGATGAAAATAAACAAATACATATTCCACACTGACAAGTTACTAGTTTCTTTTTTTTTTTTTTTTTTTTAATAAAAGCTTATTTAACTGCTTTGAAATGTTCCTTGATAAAAAAAAAAAAGGGCAAACTGGTACAAGAGATGTGAAGCAATATTTATGTAATACAAAAGAAGTAAACATCTTGTCTTATTGACAGTGTACAATTACCTGAGTTCAGTGCTGTCAGCTAATGATAGAGCTGGTTTCCGCAGAGCACTGCTACACGCTTGGCTGTTCCTGTATTCATAGAGAAAAACACATATAGATTTACATAATTGCTGTACATAAAAAGAGAAAAACAAGATCACAGATCCCTTGATATATGTAAAGTGTGTTTTCTAAAAGAACTGTTTTGCGTAAGCTAGAGTTAACTATGCCAGTGGTGGTTTTTTTTTATCTGTCAATGTATAGTTTTTTTACTCTGTGTATAGTGTATGTACATGTGAATGATATACTGATGTAGGTAAGGGCAGTAATAACTACCTTAAAGTGTCAGGATTACTGTAAGTACTCTGTAAGCAATGCAATGGCTCCTGTACATAGCCCATGTTTTTCATGGGTACCACTAATGAATTTAACTCCACTAATAATTTTAACAAGGCATTTTTATAGAAGCAGCAATAATCAGATATTTATATTCAAGCCTGTCTTCCTTACTTATACTGTTAATAATATGAATAACTACATTTGTTTGGGTCCTTAGTTTTAAACCCTTAAGACGAATATCAGAATACATGGAAATAGAAGTTTTCCAAAGTATATCATGTAATCACTATCTAATATTCTATTCTGTTACATTTCACTTGCACACCTGTTATGAAAAGCAATACAGTATATTTACAAGTAAGCGCTCATACATATAAAAAAGAAAATCTGTCAAGAACAGCAATTGGTAAAACTACTCTTATAAAAGAACTGAGCAAATCATACGCAATCTCCATATTCAGCAGTTCCAGGAAGACAGCAAACGTTCCCATCTGGTGCAGGAGGAAGCAGTTATAACGGGACCTCTGCAGAACATCTGACTCTGTATCACATTCTCCAAACACACCTGTCCGGAGATGGAGAGGAGTCAGCAACACAACCTTCCAACGCAGAAGGCATTTTTTAAAAAACAGCTATGATCTGAATTTTCCTCTACAATATCATGTCAAGATGCATATATGTAAGTTCAAAACTAAAATTGCAACACCACAACAATGTAGTAATAATGGCCTAGATCCAGAATTTTGAAAAAGTCTGCTTAAAAAGCAGAAAACCACACTTTATGGAACTGCGCATGTAACATATCCTGCTTTCCATAGTGGAAGCTTTTTGACGACGGGGCATGGTTGTTAGTTCAAAAGCACGAATGCAACCTCTGCCCTGTTTGAAGTCATCTTTATATCTTTAGATTAACAATTTACAAACTCATGAAATAGATCCCAGTAACCTTCATTCTGAACTAATACCTATTTGTGTCTGCAATGTGTCATATGAATCTAAGTTTCTAAAACAAGTAGAAAGGAAGAGAAAGGGTGACAGAAATAATCTTTTTAATATAAAGAAGTATTTGTTCACGATAAATTATTTTTTATTTTTGTGTTGCAGTAAAATAAAATAATATATAGCTGTGTCTCAAAAGTAACAACTGGATTAGGGAAAACAATATATTTAGTAGCTTCTCCATGCAAGATGTAAAAGTGTAAACACCAACAACTTGGTGCTCACCTTGTGCCAAATACAATATAGCTCTAGCTGCCGATAGCCGTTTCTCCCGGCTCACCACCTCCAGCTCATCTAAGAGACACATGATATGAGCTCTATGCTGCGATGGACCCAAAGATGTCCATGTGGCCTCCAACACTGGAAAATACGTAATATTAAGCAAAATAATAAACAGTCTATGTTAAAATTCACTTTTAAATAAAAAATTTTTTTTTATGTATGCATACAGTAATAAGTTTATTTTCATAAGATTTTTTTTGATTTCATAAGGTTTTTTTGAGAGTTACTTACACAAACATTAACTACTAAGGATTACCTTGAGGTCTAAACCTTTCCTCAAAACATCTGCGATTCAGGATTAAATCTTGCTCTTCTGTGTAACTGTACAGCTCTGTGAGAATAAAACAAGATCGGTAATGATGGCGTTAACCAACCTCATAAGCAAATTCATGGAAATTTGACCCGCCCGCTACATTGACAGTGCAAACCTACCCTCATTTTCATCAAAACATAAATAGATCTGTGGCCAAAAAAAAAACACAAAAAACATTTGATGTTCTAAATTCCATCACCCAAAAAAGGCAACATCCACCGGACCGTCCAGTTATACGACTTCCTTGTAGCTTAGGCAAAGTGAACCTAAAGTTAATTTGTAAAACATGTACTTTTTAGTACAATATGTTTAATATTATACAGCTATACCATACTTTTGCTCCTCCATATCACCTAGCTTTTCATGAACAGTAGTGGAAATCTAGGGGCAATTCCCTAGTAATGGCACTGCATTATTTATTTATTTTTTCTAATGTCACCTACTAAAGCAATAATGCTGAAAAGCATGTGCATACTTCCCAACACTGTTGTCCCCAAAAACGGGACAAAAAAAAGCACCCCCAGCCCCGCACAAGGGCAAAATTGAAAGAAAAAAAACTCTGGTTTATCCAATAATTGGGATAAAGTGCCAGCAGTAGGGACACTGGAACTGTCTTGCTGGAATCGGGGACACTTGGGGGGTATGATGTGTTAAAGATAAACCTGCTTTATGAAAATAACCTTTACCTGCTAGCTCTGTTGACATGTGGTCGGTATCATTGTACTCAAACTCCAGACTTGGACCATCCTGTGAGCCCTGATGATAACAATAAACATAGTTACTAGAATAGAGCATATTATAAAGAAACAAGTATGTTTTATTTCTGATATGAATGTGCTACTGAATGTTTTCAAATCTAGAATAACCTCTGGTAATGAACTAACTATAGTGTCAGCTGAGGGCATGTAATAGGTGCAGCAGTGCAAGTGCTAAAAATAAGTTCTTATGAGAGTCCCCAGCTGCCTAAAACGTGTCTGTCTTTCTACTGTGTAACTGTAANACTTTAGCGATAGATTAACCTCTAAAGTGCCAGAAAGAACCAAACAGTTCCACCCAGTTGATATAACTGTAAAGAATATTTTTTTTCTTTACAGTTTTTTATTAAGTAGTAAAGTACAGATCTATAGGTCGCATTATGACTACTGAAAGTCCTGTGTGTTGGAGAATCGATGCCATTCTGAATCCAGTAATCCGCAGTATGCAGTGTCCCATGTCTATCCATACAATCTGCATGTTGACCCCTACTTAAAGCTTACCCGCACCATCCTTACTGAAAACCAATGACAGGCTGTCAGGTCACCAGTGATTGCCCCTGACAGGTAGCTACATCTAGGATCATCAGGTGCATGCTTCCTCATTGTGTGACCAAACCTCTCCTCCTGCCTAAAGCAGGGTGGCTTCTCACATAAGATATATTTTCTGCAGTGCCCACATTGGGGCTGGCTCCTGACTTACAAGATCTACAGGAGTCGGGTCACTTCATTTAGATCAGGGGCAGGCAAAGCGTGTCTCTCCAGGTGTTGCCGAATCCCAGCATGCTCTAACTGCACAGACATAACCGATACCTGACAACGCATGCTGGGACTTGTAGTTTGACAGCACCAGGAGAACCGCAGGTTGCCTACCTCTCATCTAGACATCTCAGCACATTTATGAAAACGTCCGGGATCTCTTGTTAAAGCAGCTTGAGAGCCCATACATCAAATACAGACATTTTACTTGCTAGCCATGAAGCAGGGCGCCTGTGCCCTGACACAACCTTATTAATGGCAGCAAGAAGTTGAACTAATGAATATGTCTAAACAATGTCCGTACACACAGCAAAGTGCAGGAATCCAGTCAGTGCAGCTAGCACCATGCAATGTATAGGTTGTGGTGGCACTCCCTGGCAGTCCCTCCCCATTGCTCTCAGGAATGTCCTCGTTAAGGTGATACATTCTGCTGAGAGGCCACAACTTTCCTGACATCCATGAACTCCTCCAACTTCTGCTCCTGCACCCGCTCCCCGGCTCAGCCCCCCGGCAGGCTGAGTCCCCTCTCCTCACCTCGGGCTCCCTCCTCCTGCTCTTGCCGTTCCCTTCCATGGTGAGTGTGCAGCTGTCACTCCCAGCGCTGTGACACACACGTGCTGGCCCGGGGCGGTGTGCGCGGCTCGCCTGCTGATTGGCTGGAGGAGCGGGGCGGGAAAGGGAACTTGTTATTCTGTGAAGCGATTGTATGGCGTGTGTGACAGGCGGGAGAGCGGGGTGGAGGTGCGCTCCTCTCCCCGGCCCTGCACCTCACAGGCATGCTGTGCACATGGACGCTCAGGGGTGGTCAGGGACCAAAGGAAAGACACTTCCTTGGTGATATAACACTAAGCTGTATTTCCAGGGCTATGCATTGAATCCAGGCTTCCCAGCCTCACTAGCTATTCTAGGCTATTCTAGGTGACAGAACATTCACTGGTCTGAGCAGGAATAGTCAGAAGAGGCACCCTTAGGGTCTCCATATTTTTGCAAGGCACACCTAAGACACAATAATAAAATAAAAGCAAGTCAGTGCTGCCCAGAGACATTTTGGGCCCCGGTACAGCAACTTCTTGGGGACCCCTCTTATTTAATAAGCACTATTTTTCCCGCCACTGTGCGGCATGCACCAAGACATGTTTTCTTACCACTGAGAGCATGCCTATTTTCCCTTGAATGTATACCTACAATGTAGAAAGCACTAGACCTGCAGAGACAAAAGTACATTATATATGTGTGTACCTCTCATTGGGAGGAATGTTTCGAAGCAGTCTAGTGTTGGGGTACAGGCTTCTCTTTCTTAAACATTAGAGCAGCTCTCACTGCAGATCACTCAATAAACAGTTTTAAAAAAAAAACCGTACAAAAACCACCAAACTCGTTCCTGGGCCCCCTGTCAGCCCAAGCCCAGGCCAAGAGAACCCCCCTCTCGACAGCCCTGTTATAAGTCACAATAGTGTAATATCTATTTATGTTAGGACAAAAATACGTCAGGTTGACCTCAAATATTGCGTAGCTCCTATTGTAAATGTGATCATTCACGGGCCAAATTTTACCTATACACCTATCGAGCTAGCCTGTTAAATAGGGTCTTGGAGTGGACGTTAAAGCTCCCCACTAAGCAGTGGATTTTCATTGATACTGGATACTCTCAACTCCTAGGACCTCTCATTCGGTCATTGGCCCCATATAGAAAATGTGGAGGTCTATCAGGCACTTACCATCTATTTTGTCCACTGACTCCCCCATGAGATCTATTTTGGGCAATCCTCTTTTTCCACCAGGCCTGTACCGCCACAATTTTGGTATAGCGAAAGAAGCTAACCTCTTCCATGTAGGTCAGTTGGTCAGGCATAGACAGGTGGGATTTACCTGATGCATTGTTTTGGAGATATGTACAGCTAGATTTTATTTATACCACTCTGGTACCAATGTGCGATCTATGTCCCTTTGACCTTTTTAACTCGCCTCTTTATCTCAAGGCCTGGGAGCGAGACCTTTAATAAGCTCTTTGTGAAACTCAATTGGCTAAGATCTTCCAGAACTTGTCTGTTAAGCTTGGTACACACGGTAAGATAAATTGTTCCAATCGAAAGATTTTTTCAAGAGTGGGCAAAACCAGGTTGGGGAGGTGTGGTTTGAAGGCGCATGGCGTAAGCTGAGCGCCAAAGGAGCTCTCCGCTGCGGGGAAAAACTCGCAGCCTTACCCTCTGATGGAGCCGTGAGGGGAATGGAGAAAGCCCCCTTAGGCGCGTGTTAGTTCAGCGGCAGCAGTTCGGCCAGTCAAAAAGATAGCTGGGTATATGTGATCCATCGTTTGCTGGAAGTGTGGTGGAGTTCCAGGAGCAAGGCGGAGAGGCATCGTTGAGAGGCGGGGACGAGGGGAAGCTGGATGCCGTGCAGACAACGACGTCTTCCATGCGAGGGGCCGTAAAGCGAGGCGCTGCTGCAACCACGTGGAGGGACGGGACGCCAGTCGGGAACCGAAGCTTCGATACGCGAGTCTGCCAGAAGGAGGATAGCACCGGACAAAACCGAGAATAGCTGCAGGGTGGTGAGCTGTACCTTTTGATGGCATTTCTTTTTTATTTTCCTTTAATACAATTGGCATCCCATGAAAATTAAGCAGAGCCTCTGGAGGGGCATGATGACAAAAGGGATATACATAGTAATGATAAGTTGCTCCATTGGTATGTTAAAGGACTATTAAATCTGGACAATCTGGTATTTGAAAGTTATGAAAAAGAACTATAGCCTATGGGCATTTTTTGCTTGGAAGGGGTAAATCTTAAACTCTGCATATGATAAATGAATATGTTAAAGCTATATAAAGATCAACTTAAGTAAATGGAACTTAGTTGCTAGCAATTAAACAGCCCTCTTTTNTGGAGCAAAGGATTGGTATACACTGAAATTTGCAAATAAAAAGCAATACGTATCCTGTGGTCCTGGGTGAAATTTAATCCTGGATGATTCAAAATCTTGAGGCACGATAAAAGATTAATTGGAAAAAAAAAAAAAAAAGGAGTGGATTTGATTACTCAATAATATTGGAAGACAAGTGATCTGGGTGACAGGAACCGGGTTATCAAGCTTTCCCATAAATAAGAGTTGGATGGCAGTAATTGAGGTGCATTAGGCAGTCCCTTGTATGGGGTATAATACGATATAATGGGGAAGTCTGATAAAGTGGCTGCAGCAGCAGCTGCAAAATTAGAACGGTTCAGTAGAACAGCGAATTCTGGGTCACAGGCTAGCTCCCAAGTTTCAAGAAGATCGCAACACCTTGATACTTCACAAGAGAGTGAGCCCGAGCCACCTACCCTGCAGCAAATTCTACAAGCCATTACTNAATCCGAACAGAGGGTAACGGTAAAGGTCAACGAGGTACAAGACACGGTCTCTCTATTAAGACAAGACATACAAAAGATCAATGGTCGAGTGGAGGAGGCAGAACAGCAAATTTCGGATTTAGAAGATAAAATCAGGCCACTGGCGGAGTCTTTAGATATAATAAAATCTCAA
>JABWIB010003626.1:4661-21993 GCA_016617825.1 Platyplectrum ornatum
CACAGTTCTGGATAATGGGAGTTATAGTGATTCTGGTCACAGTTCTGGATAATGGGAGTTATAATGATTCTGGTGAAAGTTCTTAATTGTGGAGGTTATAGTGATTCTGGTCACAGTTCTTAATGATGGGGGTTATAATGATTCTGGTCACAGTTCTGGATAATGAGGGTTATAATGATTCTGTTCACAGTTCTGGATAATGGGAGTTATAATGATTCTGGTCACAGTTCTTAATGATGGGGGTTATAGTGATTCTGGTCACAGTTCTGGATAAGGGTGGTTATAATGATTCTGGCTGTAGTCCTTTATTATGGGGGTTACAATTTTTCTGGTCACACTTCTGGGGTTATAATGATTTATATACTAATATCTACATCCAGGGGGTAGAAGGGAATGATGACAATGATTTCTCTCCTAGGGCTCGGTCAATTTTAAGTTTGGAGTTCTTTATGCCAAAGATGGACAGCTGACTGATGATGAAATGTTTAGTAACGGTGAGTAACAGGAGATGTCGCTCTCGCAGGATCTGAAGCTGACTCTACCATCCGATACCTAATTACACTCCCCCAATCCCCTAATACCCCCCTTCTGACACCTAATGACTCTCCCCATCCCCTGATACCCTCCCTATGACATCTGATAACTCTCCTCTTCCCCTGATTCCCTCCCTTTGACACCTAATGACCCTTCCCCTATCCTGATACCCTCCTCTCACACCTAAAACACTCCCCATCCTCTGACACCTGACACCTGATGCCTCTCCCAATCCCCTGCTACCCTCCCTCTGACACATACTGACTCTTCCCTTGCCCTGATACCCTCCTCTGACACCTAATACACTCCCTCTCCTCTGATACCTGATTACTCTCCACATCCATTGATACAGTCTACTGACACCTAATGAACCTCCTAATCTCTGTCCCCTGAATATCTAATGACTCTCCCCATACTCTGCGACACCTTTTCAGGGATGGGTTTCTTGGTTTTAGGACATATGAGATGCGGGTCTGATATGCTGGCCATACACCTGAGATGTATCATGCTAAATGCATATGCAATGTACATGAAATTGCCAGCGATAAACCTGAATCTTGCCTGCAGCAGCAATAATATGCAACTGGTGGGAGCGAGCATTGCATCATTGCACCCGATATCTCACAAGTGTATGGTCAGCATAAGAGATATATGGTATTATCTTACTATTCAATATTGTTTTTGTTTTTTTTTGTTTTTTTTGCAGAAATTGGAAGTGAAAGTTTCCAGAAACTATTGAACTTACTGGGAGACACGATCACGCTGAAAAGCTGGGTCGGCTACAGGGGAGGATTAGATACCAAAAGTAAGATCCGCCCCATACCCCTGATAAACGCTTGATACACACCCACTTATCCAGCATTAGAATGTGATTCCATGATGGGCCTGGGATATGCTGTGAATCTACATCAGGGCTGATTTTGGAGGGTTAAATCAACCAATTCCTGTCAGATTGGGGTCACCCCCAGTAATTGCTATTGGTGAGACTCCCATGGGTAAATGCAGAGTGTAGGTTTGGGCTATGGCGCTCCCCAGTGGCTGCAGTGGTAATTGCAGCTTGTCTTTTTCTGTGTAGATGACACAACGGGCATACATTCTGTCTACACGGTCTATCAGGGGCACGAGATCATGTTTCACGTCTCCACAATGTTACCATACTCTAAAGAAAACAAGCAGCAGGTACAGAAACTGTGACGCTGGTCTGTGGTGACATATACCCCTCCTCTGGTGACTATATACCCCTCATCTGGTGACTATATACCCCTCCTCTGGTGACTATATACCCCTACTCTGGAGACTGTATACCCGTCCTCTGGAGATTATATATAAGGAGACTGTGTGTGTTTTCCAGGTAGAAAGAAAACGTCACATTGGGAATGACATCGTCACCATCGTCTTTCAGGAAGGGGAAGAATATTCTCCGTCATTTAAACCCTCCATGATCCGGTCTCACTTCACCCGTATCCTTCTCTAGATACACCGTCAGGTCACATGACAAGGGCAGCGTCCGCTATGACTGCGAATGGCGAATGTTACTGATAAACTAGTTATCAAGAGACGTCACTGACCCAGAAAGTGATCCGGACACGCAGCTGTGGCGCCATCATGTCTTCGCGCAGTGCCCAGCACTGACTTGTAAATATTCCACTAGTAACATTGCGTTTCCTTAATGAAAGCAACAGATATTTTTGCCTTAGTGAGATATAACAAGCAGAACGATAGTTACCGGTGAGTGTACACGTATACCCAGGATACCTTTCTCTAGTTCACTTTACTTATGTTTCCGTAGGGTTTCTGCTTCCTCCCCCCCTTTTAAACAGCAAATTAAGTCTTTTAAACTGTTCTCCTGTCCCTTTTCAAAAATATTTCTGGAGGGAGACCTGTATCTATATTGAAGCATGTTCACAGCCTGCCAGGGACATGTGGTGGAAGAGGGGGAGCAGGATTTTACAGCATCACGTGTCATGTCACTGTGGTTTCCATGACAACCTATTATCATTCAGAATGACAGCTTACAGAAGCAAACCAAGGGGAAAAGTTGATCCTTCTTTAATTGATTACTGATTTTTTTCCTTATAGGTTGAAAATCTTTTCGGAAGAAAGCGTGCCACTGTTTGGTCCCCCTCTCCCGTCACCCCCGGTCTTCACCGACCATCAAGAATTCAGGGATTTTCTTCTAGTTAAATGTACGTTTCTCTCCATATTCATAAATTGAGCTGGGATCCATTGTCTGATTCTCATCGGCCAATCAGAGTGACAGGGAAGCAAGCTTCTCTCTGACCTATCAGAGTAAGGGGATGGTCTCTGGTAATAACCAATGATTGAGCAGATGAACCACATGATTTACCAGGCAGACGTGTCATACTTAAACCTCTCCCAACCAATTAGACAGCAGTATTTCTGTATGAATTGCGTTCCATAGCTGGAGAACCACGTCGGATAATCTTCTCTCCTTTCAGTAATAAATGGCGAGAAGGCGACTCTGGAGACACAGACCTTTGCGCAAAAGAGGCAGCGGACGCTTGACATGCTGATCCGCTCCCTGTACCAGGATCTCATGCCCGATTTACACAAGGTAATCCCACTGGCTGGTGCAGCCAACATGGTAACCTGGTAATGTACCACACACAGCGATGGCGGATTCGCCATTATTCCTTGGATAATGTCTTCACACATCACTGACACCTCTTCCACCGAAAGGAAAAACCTCCACAGCTCCCCCTGGAGGCCAGAATGTCCCACAACTGATCAATATACAGCTCTGTAGAATAAATGTCCATAATAAACAGACAATAAGCATTCAGTGCAAACAGAAATATCTATTGTTATCCTTAATGTCTAAGAACTAATTATATTATAACCTATAGCCAGAAGCCGATATAAATCACCATGCGTTTCTCCAGAGGAACATCAACTGCTGTAGTGGAATAACCACTGAAAATGTCTTTTTTGGATTCCTCTAGAACATGCTGAACAGAAGATCGCTCAGCGACGTCCTGCCAGAATCACCAAAATCAGCACGGAAGAAGGAGGAGGCCCGCCAGGCGGAGTTTGTCAGGATAGGCCAGGTGTGTGTCACATGACCCTTGTTCTGTTTTTGGGGTGTAATCCTGTGGATGCTCATGTCCTCATCACACATGTTTTTGGTCTGTACGTTTCAGGCGCTGAAGCTGAAGACGATCGTCAGAGGAGACGCTCCCACCAGTCTGGCCACCACAGGGCTGTGCAGGAAGGAGGTGAGATAGATCTGACCCGGGGCCTCTATGACACATGCCCTTCTCAGGACCCAAAGTAATGGAGGTTCTTCGGGTGCAGGAGGCAGGACCATGGGACTGACCGACCTGGTGTTATGTGACTAAAAGTCCCAGCATCCTCTAACTGCATAGCTGTAATCATAGCTGGTGTTTCATGCTGGGACTTTTACAGCACCTGGAGGGCGACAGGTTGGTCAGACCTGCTCTAGACCTGCATACCATATCCTCAGCTCACTCATATGTGACCATCAGACCCCCGGACCATGGCGGCTGATATCATGCCATATAGAGATGTATTTATATATTATTTTTTTATATATTATAAGCTGTGACGTCGCCTCTCTCCCCCCCCCCTCCTTCTCCTCTCTCTCCTCCTTTTCATATCTCTCCTCTTTCCCTAACTCTCTCTCTATCTCTATCTCATTCTCCTTCTCTCACTTGCTCTTTCTCTCCCCCCCCCCTCCCTCTCTCTTTCTTCTCCTATCTGTCCTTCTTGCTCCTTCTCTCTCCCTCTCCCTCACCCCTCCTTCTTCTCCCCTCTCTCCTTCTTCTCTTTTCTCTCTCTCTGTTTCACAGCCCTGGGAGTCGCAGTGTTTCTGTAATAACTTCTCGCAGGACGCCATCAGTGGGGACTCGCTGGGTCCAGCGCTACTAGTATCCACAGACTCTGGGGTGCTGCTCGTCGAAGGTGAGTGTCCCCCGAAATAACAGCCTCCCCCTTCCCCACTCTTTATTCACCCATAGAGTGACCTTTGAGGCAAATTTTACAATGTCCAAGCAGATTCCAGCTGTCATCTAAGTGAAAGATAGAGATAGGCTATGTAGAATCTGAAAAGTTGATATTGGCAATAATGCCCCTCTATCCGATATGCGCTATATCCATATATCTTCCTGTATTAATGGCGGCCGCTCTTGGGTTCATCACTTTCTCCAGATAACGACTTTGCTGAAAGATGAGAAATCTGGATTCAGTCTTCACACCGCGGTCTCCGGGGAGCAATTCAGCCGGTGTTCCTCTGAGGCAGAGACCCCCTCCCCCACTCCTAATCTCATTCCAGCCGCTCTGCTTATTATTGATTCATTTATTTCAACACGTTTATTAATGTAATGCACCGAGCGCCAATTATGGCCTATTTTTAGCTACAAGGCTGCAAATTATCAAAGCGTTAATACTGCAGCCGCCGGCGCTGCCGGGAAAGGAAGAAACCAGGAAAGATGAGGAATTTCTCATCCCCATCAAAGCTGGATAATGCGTACGCCGCCCTTTCACCCGCAACCACCTCCAGAAAACTACGTCATGTTAACAAGGCGCATAAGCACAGTATAGACCCCCAGTTTCTCTACCTCTGATAACTTCTTGTGAAACAAATCTATATTAATGAATTAATTATACCCCAAGATAAATACCCCTACATTCTCCTTTACCTTCATGCTCTAATCCCCCCTTTTCTCGGTCACTTCTCTAACACCCCCACCACACGTCTACTCCTCCCTGCTATCTCTCACACTCTGTACCCCCCTCCCCAATCTTCCTTTACCTTCCCTCCCTGTAAACCCTCCACTTTTCTCCCCCTCCCTCACTCTACCCCCTTGACATGTCTCCTCCTTCTTTCCTATCTACCCCATCTTCTTCACCCTGTCTTCTCACGCTCTCTTTACCACCCCTCCCTTACTTCTCCACCTTTTTTCCTACTATTATACCCCATCTCCTATCCTGCACTCCTTTCCTCCCCTCCCTCACTCTTCGTAAACCCCTCATATTTTCCCCCCTTTCCCACTATCCACCCCATTCCTTCCCAATATATTCTGTCACTTCTCACTCTCTCTTTATCCCCCACCACTCTCTCTACCTCCCCTCCCTCAATTCTCCCTCTCCCACTCTCTACCCCCATTTACTTCTCTACCTCCTCCTACCTTCTCTTTCACACTCTTTCTCCCTTCTTCTCCTTCACCTCTTTCTTTACTTCACTCTTTCTAACCCTCTCTTTGTGTGACCCCAATATCGCAGTGATTCAGGGGGTATAGCCAGTGACAGGGGGTGATGTGTTGTGTTACAGATGGACAGACCCCTGTCCCCGTGTTTGATAAATCTATGCAGATCAAACAGTTGCATGTCCTGGAGATGCTGGATCTGCTCATAATGCGAGCCGACAAAGGTGAGATGCACAATTCTCTCTGTCCTTCTCCCTTTGTGTCATGATAATCTGGCCTCTAGTAGGCGCTGTTCTGTGTGAAATAAAGATGTCTATTCAATCCCTCTAATTTTGCAGCTTCCACCCAGTCCCTCATTATCTCCCGCTTTGATTATTGCAATCTCCGCTTTCCGGCCTCCTTCCTCACCCTTTCCCCCACCCATCACGCTATACTCAGCGGGACTCATCTTTCTTTCTCACCGGTCGCCCTTCGTGTGCCTGAATTCCACGTCTTTTCTTTTTGACCCCAGGGAAGGATGCACGCCTCTATGTGTTTCGCCTCAGCGCCATTAGGAAGGGGATGGAGGACAAACAGGTGCCCAGGAATAAGTACGAGTGCAGAGAAAACAAAATGGAAAAGACGAAAGGTGCGTGAAAGCTTACAATGGATAGGGGGGCTGTAAGGTGCAGGGAAGTGGGGCCATCTGAGTGATTTATAGATAATATTTCTGCTCCCTGCCCAGGCTGCCATTTGTATGCCATCAACACCCATCACAGCCTGGAGCTGCGGGTTGTGGTGGCCATCAGGAACAAACTTCTGCTCATCACAAGGAAACACAACCCGTTCACCATCTCTGCTGGACTCTCAGTGGTGGAGGAGTTCCAGTACATCAGGGTGAGGATCTGGTGCCAATTACCCCCCTGCACTCAGCCTGGTGCCACCTAACCCTAAACCCAGGTCAAGTTCCACCTCCACTATACCCAGTCTTTTCCCACCTACCTGTAATTCCCATCAACATTTAAACTCTATGCCCACTCCAGTACAACACCTATACCAGCCCAGTTTTATCTACCCATTCACAGCCTGTGCCGCCTAATCATTATATGTACACGCAGCCTGGTACCATCTAACCCCTATTCCCAGCCTAGTGGTCACCTCTTTCTGTCTTCACAGGAGATCTGTTTGTCCGATCCTCCGGTGGTGATGACTCTGGTGGACGGTCCGACTGGTGACAATGACAACATGATCTGTGTGGCTTACAGACACCAGTTTGATTTGGTGAATGAGAGCACGGGCGAGTCCTGCCGGCTGCATCATGTTGATGCGAGTAGGGTAAGTTCTGTGCCCGCTGGGGTGGATTGCCGAATACAGAGCAGAATAACATTATGAGGGTCAGGGATACGCTGATGTCCGCTGTATTGTCATTTCAGGTTCATTTTGTTGCAGTAATTGATGTCTATGAGGACGGGGAAGCGGGATTACTGCTGTGCTATAACTGTGAGTATCTGATTCTCCATCCATCTGAGCCCACAGGTGACTTTGCACTTTACAGTCACAGAGCGCTCTCCGCTTTCCCAGAAATTTTTTTTTCACAATTAATCACAAGAAACAAGATGACGGGGGCAGAGTGATGTCAGAGTATAAGGGTCACATACCCCCAACTGGTGACACATTATTCATCATTGTGGTATCTTGGTGATTGTTACACAGGTGCTATGACAATGGAACCCAGGGCCAGTCGCACTGAGGACAGGGAAATGTTATACCATGTTTCAGTGTTGTTATAGAGGGCACAGAACATACCAGGAATATCTGTAATCTACAGGACATCAAATATCATTTAATGATTATTGATACCCAGAGTAGAAACCAGCTGCCCCCAAGATAAATGCCCCCAGTAATCTTCTCCAGAGGGATTGTGTTTCATCTCTTCCATTTATAATGGTAATATCTGTTCATGGGAAGTGGGTTATCTGTGTCCATAGATATTGCTGTATACAGTAAGTGATATTAGGCATAATACAGCTGATGCTTCCTCCTCTTCCTCTAGATATTTGCTACTATAAGAAGGTGAGTCCTTTCAATGGAGGCTCCCCCATTATCCAGCCTTCAGCCTCAGACTTCCATTTTAGCTGGAACCAGGTCCCGAATGCTGTTGGTGAGTCTGATCCTTTCCACTTATGATTCCTTATCTATACACATTCTCAGTAGCTGATAGTGTTATACATATTACTGGTTGGTAATAATGACAATCTGCTAGGTTATACCCCTTCTTCTTCTTCTTCTTCTTCTTTTATTATTGATTGGCTCTTGTAGAATGTAGCTGTTCTTCTCGTAGTCTAATTTGTATTGTCCCTTGTAGATTGTACCCATTCTTCTTGTACTCTATTCTTGATTGTCTCTTGTAGGTTGTGCCTGTTCTTCTTCTAGTATATTTCTGGTTGGCTTTTGTACACTGTACATGTTCTTCTTGTAGTCTATTCATGGTTGGCTTTTGTAGGTTTTAGCCATCCTTCTTGTAGTCTATTCTTGGTTGGCTCATGTAGACTGCACTCTTTCTTCTTGTAATCTATTCTTGGTTGCCTCTTGTTCACTGTAGCTGTTCTACTTGTAGTCTATTCTTGGTTGCTTCTTGTACACTGTAGCTGTTCTTCTTGTAGTTCTTCTTGTTTATTCTTGGTTGCTTGTTTTATATCCTGTTATATTCTTTACCGGCAGTGTGTGCTTTCCCATACATCCTGGCCTTTACCACCGACTCCATAGAAATCCGGCTGGTTGTCAACGGTAATTTGGTGCACACAGCCGTGGTGCCAGATCTGCAGCTTGTAGCTTCACGGGTAAGTTGGGATATAAGGAACACCATAACAGTGGTTCACTTCTTGATGGAGTGATGTCACTAGTGTGAGCTTATTGGTTGCAATGTTGTCATCCACCAAAAATGGCACCTCCATAGTGTTACAATTACAGGTGGAAGACCAGAGCCCCTAGTGGTGAGAGATGGTATATGTCCCTCATCACCTTTACTCCTCCATCACACTTGCTGTAGCTTCTCAAGCTGTACTCTCATTAACAGTATCTTTATTTCTCCAGTCAGATATTTACTTTATTGCCGCTGCCGCTGTGGGCTCATCCTCCAATAGCAGCTCCAAGGACACCAGTTCCCACAGCTCCCCGCAGACGCCAACAGGCTATGAGCTGCCTGTGTTCCCCGCACTCCAGGCAGAAGGTACACACACACACACACACACACACACACAAACATATATATATATATATATATATATATATATATATATATATATTATTCCCGTATACCAGTGCAGTGTCTAACCAGTTATTGGGATACACTGTCTGCTGGCTCCTAGGAGATGGATGACATTTCCCTTTAAACGCAGACGAGGACCCTTCCAATAATCACATTCTGTCCCCTCTCATTAATGGCCTTCTCGTCTCTGCCACGCACCAGTTCAGCAGGGTCCTTATTAAATGTCAGCTCTCATAACAATATCTCTGTCTGTATTATATTAGAGTGATTCCTCTATATCCACTATAGCCAAACATCGCTATTCCTCATCTGCATACACCACAATATCCACAGGGTTATTTCCAGGAAAATGCTCGTGTTTTTTTCTCCAAATAAAATAAAAAGTAAACGGCAGATTTACTAAAATATAATATGGAAATCCTCTCAGCACTCAAACATTACATTCTGGAAATCGTTAGCTAGAATCTTATTGGTGTCTGGATTTACGTGTAAGGTGAGACGCAACTATTTATAATGATGCAATGTGTCCTCTGTCCTAGGAGAGGCTCAATACACCAACATTTACAAGATCCCACTCAGTAATCTTGTGGGGCGTAGCATCGAACGACCCCTGAAATCACCGCTGGTTCCCAAGGTCATCACGACGCCCACGTCTGGTTCCTTCACCTGCATCCCGGTTACCCACTCGCTCTCACTCTCCCGCATGGAGATCAAGGAGATTGCCAGCCGAACACGGAAGGAGTTACTTGGTATGGAACTAGCTGGCCATACCGGCCTGGCACCATTAACTGATCGGTTACTCCGCAGATCCGGTAACTGATTTTATAAAGTTTGAATAACTGGCTGACAAGCTAATGCTAAAGGGTCATATGGCTGGTCTTCCACTTCCTATAGGAGCCTTTTCTCATTCCACGCTCTTTGCTGTCCTCCCTGTCCTGTCATATGGAGGAGAGATGAGTAACCAGCACATGGTGTTTCTATCATCTCATTTGCATTTCGCATCTATTTCTGTGTACGCTCCCATCTCGCGTATCTGCTCTCTAATGCAGCGTGATGGGTGTAGATGCTGCACCCGCTGCCAGACATTAATAAATGTCACAGAGTCAGAGGTTCTGAATTCTCTGAACCTCTATACCCGCCTGTAGCCATCGTTCAGGGACGGAGCAGGAACCTGTCAGCCTGTCTCTATGCAGAGGACTGTAACGTCATTAACATCACCTGATCCACACAGAACGCTAATAACTTGGGGTTTAGGGATTTATAAGTAACAACGTATCGCCTCCCTGTGTGTATGAATATATATATACATATATATATATATATATATATATATTGTCCCTTTTAATTGTTGTATTGTCCTTTCCATCAGGTAATATAGTGATTATATTTAATTTCTTTTACTCAGGTCTTTCCGGAGAAACAACCTCAAAATCTGAAGGTTCGCAGCGCCAGAAAAGGCTTGCCCGGAAACAGGATGACGAGGAGACCAAACAAGAAGCGGTGCGATCAACCAGCAGCGACAGGTAAAAGCCACAATCTCTATACATTACAAAGCAGAAGGCTGAACAATGGCAGAAAAGATCTTTAGTGGTAGCAGACTGCTCAGAATCTCCAGCCAATCAGCACTTGAAATGGCAAGAGATCACACACTTCTAGCTATTGCTCCTAGCCTCAGAACCCCATCATCTATACCTAGGGCTATTACCCGGGTAGTGTGCTGTGTGTGAACGGCACTAAATTTAATACTAACCACCCTGGTTCTGTGTGAACGGTGTAGGACACTAGTAATAGATGGCTCGCAGCAGAACAGCGGCCTCTAGTGGTGATAGATCACTCTGAGAATACAGGGGCCTCTAGTGGTGACCTTTGTGAAACGTGTATCATTTATTTTGTTCTCTCCAGGATAAACTCGGGCTCTTTTGAGAGTTCTGAGGGCCAGCGTCACTGTTCCACCAGTTCGGACCCAGAATCAAACGTCAGTGTGGAGGAGAGCCCGCCTTTCAGCAGCCCATTCCATGTGACGTCGTCCTTCGACGAAGATATTGTTGATCTGAAGTGAAGACAATCTCCACCTCCCTCACCCCACAGACTTCCCGATCCCGCTGGGACTTGTCACCACACGGCTGCTGGAGACCACGCGCTCCACGTTACATGTCTGTTACCTCTGTATATTTGTAAACTACAGATTATTACATCTCTAGAGATCTGCAGAACATTGCTCTGTCCCATCTTCCCTGACAGATACAGTGATGGACCCTGCAGTTTACTACACCACTGACCTCTCTAGAGATCTGCAGGGCATGTTTTCTGAGAGGTAGAGTGGTTTACTCTGCAGAGCGTCTCACGTGTAGGTACCAGGATTTGCATTGGACAGGTGATGTGATCATTGAATCTCTGCTGCTAATTCACAGGTTTGACATAGCTTTTCCTGAAGTGTATCTGATTATTCCAGGGATGGTGTAAGAAAACATCCTGACCTGGTTGATATGGCGCAGTGTTTGGAGTATCCCCCCGGGGCAGTGTAGTGACTCTGCCGTATGGGATTTATACCCATATTATATAAGAGGCAAGATGCTCTGAATACCTCCAGGAAAATCTGACACTTGACCCCTACACAAACACGCCGCAACTTACCCCCTACACACTTGCACTTACCCATACAAAGACACAAAGGACTTATGCGTACACAGACTGATGGACAGACCAGCAGTTACCTGTAGACGACCTGACCTATACACAATTAGGTGTATGTGTTGGGAGATACCAGTACACAGACATACAGTCAGACACAAAGGAGGAGCCTGTACTGACGAGAATTAGCGGCCACCTCTTCAGGTATGACTTTTTGTAAGGGCTATTCCCCTCCGTGATCTGCAGCGTGACAGGACGACACCAGTCCCCACAGCCGCAGCCAGACTAAAACTCCCATCATTCTCAAAGAACAAACACATAACCTCCAGGACACTAGAGGTCAGGCCACAAAGTGATGGCACATACAACAAGCCATTCCAGCGTGTGGTCTCCTGTAGAGTAAATTGAGCAGCTCCTGAACTACGCCTGTAGGTGCATGCTGGGAGTTGTAGTACAGCAACTGCTGTGTACTAGGAGAGGCGGTATCCCTGCAGCCAGCGTTATGACATCTCCCACAGACACCGTGATGATGACAATTGTGTGAATAACCTGTGAGCTCCCCTGCCTGCACCCCCACCCCCTCTAAATGTGAACTCTTAAACACTACGAGGACGACGAAGCTACCAATGCCAGGAGGACATTACAAATGACAAAAAAAAGGGATATTTTTTGCAGATTTATTGACTTATTTATTATTAGATATTTAAACTTGTTGAACGATGTTACAGCCGAGGTTTGTACAAATCTGTTTGTTTTTCGGGTTACTTTGTCTCCGTCGCCCTGAACTTTGCGCCGTGATTTTGTATCCGATTCTGTACTGTCAGACTGTTGCTGAACTTCTGTCATACGAGAAAATAACAAACAAAAATGATTACCACAAAGTGTCTTAAAATATATTGTATTTCCATTGTTTTTAATGCCAAGTGACCATGTAAATGTTTTGGTGTCCGCCGTGGCCTGTATAGAAATATTCAGAGTTATTACCACAATATATCGTCCTGTGGGAGTGGAGTCGTTTTGTTCTGAGATGTAATAAATATTTATGACATTTGGGCTCAGGAATTCACGTTTCTTCTTGTGCTAGGAATAAAGCAATCACACGCATGCATGTTTACAAGGCTGCCCTCTAGTGGACAAGTGTTACTTGACCCTTTTGGGGAAATGTGATTAGTAACACACTATTGCTAGGCTCATACCAGTGATCAGCGGACTCCAGCAGCTTCTATCAGGCGTTTCCTTCCTGAAATCGATTACAGGTCTTATACCAGTCACGTGATATCCTCCCGCTAGACAGCAGCCAATGGCAGTGACTGGTCTATAGAGGTGACACCGAAAATACACGCGCAGGAATAATCGGCTTCAGTCAGTAACATTCTCCATTGCCAGCAGTCGTGCCCGTTGCCCAGACCTATTGTAATCTCCATCACCTCTGTGTGCTCCTCCCACACAAGGTGTCATCCCTTGTCTGCTCCCCCTCACAAGGTGTCCCTTGTCTGCTCCCCCTCACAAGGTGTCCCTAGAATTTAAATGTTTTCTTGCTCAGTCACTTACAGTGCAGTAGTAGTAGTAATATAGCAAAATAAAAAACTGTAATAAACTAATAATCTTTATTTTTTTTTTAATTAAAAAAAACAAAACTTTTATTTGAACACACTTTAAAAATAAGTCATTATATCAATAAAAATGAAAAGATTCCCTTTCTCATTTGAATAGATCACAAAGCAGGCGATGGGCAGCAATGTGACCGTCTTTCTGTGCGCGCTCCCGATATACACAATACAGTGCTCATTTATCCTGCACAGCTCTGGGTCAGCCTCAGGGTGCCAGTCCACATCCCTGACATAGCCGCCTCCTTCACAGGGTACCAGACCTGTGTCTGCTCCGCCCCCCTGATATAGCCGCCTCCCTCATAGAGCGCCTCATAATATAACAATGTCTGCTTTAAACACCTGTAATGTAACAGTCACCAGCCTACAAATGTTCCAGAATAGCCGACTGCTACCCACTTACACATAAAAGTTCTTTATGTGTAATATCTACAACGCAACCTGTCACCCCATAATCCAGATCCTTGTAACAGTTGTAGAATAAAGATATAGCATCGGAACATAAACATAAAATATGAATGATATCACTTATCTCTTATGTGATCATAAATATAGGATGTTACATACACATGTCCCAACATAGGCAAAGGGGCAGAGAATTCGCAGTGAATTAAGACACACCCACTCATGGGTCCTCACAGGTGGGTGTGGCCTCCACCAATTGATACGTGAAATACATTATAACAGTCTAATGCAAGAAAACGAATGGCCTGGGAATCATCTGTGGGCGTGGCTTGACAGGACAGCCCGGATTGGGGATGAGGGCAGGTCACTGGATGGTATGGGCCTGCGGCTGGACCTGCTGGAAATAAGATTCTATCTCTTCCAGGGTTTTTCCTTTAGTCTCCGGGACTAAGATAATGGTGAACAGAACATTTAGGCCACAAAAGCCAGCAAATAACCAAAATGTGCCATAGGAGGTGAGAGAGTCCTGCCGGGAGAGAGAGAGAGAGAGACTGTCACTTAGGGAGGCAAATAAAGAAAGACAGAGAGGGAGGGAGAGAGAGAGAGAGAGAGACAGAGAGGTGGTGAAGGCGAGTTATGACGAGAGAGAGAGAGAGAGAGAGAGAGACTTTCACAGTGGGAGAGAAGAAGCAGCGATAGTAAGCGAATCATCTCGGGCCATAGCAGGAGGTGCAAGGCCGGCTCTTACCATCAGATCATGAAACACCTTTGTAACCAGGAAAGCGCAGCCCCAGTTCGTTACCACACACAGTCCACTGGCAACACCCCTAGCACGGAGCGGAAAGATCTCGGACATGATGAGCCAGGGAATGGGGCCCCAGCCGATGGCGAATCCTGCACACACAGAATTACTCTCCACATGTAGTAATAATAATTATTAATATAATATTAATATAATAATGATCAAGACTCACCGGCGATGAACAGGCCCATACTGGCCAGTGCCAACCATGCCAGGTGGTCTGCAGGGTCCCCGGCTCCGCTCACGGCCATGGGCTCAGTGGAGTTGTTGGGATGTACCGCTGTGATTTTAAAGTAGACGCCAAACAGGGTGGCACTGAGGGTCATGATGGTCCCTGTGAGTGAATGGGGACAGGTAAGCAGCCATCTTGGTTCTATCATTTATATAGCAATGGTCTCTCAGAGAATTCCCACCTGAAATAATCAGTAGTAGCTTCCTCCCCGCCTTATCCATAATGAGCGCCGCAACTGCGGTAAACACCACCTGAATTACCCCCACGATGACTGACGCTAGACTGCTGTTCTGAAAAATAGACAGTCACAGAAGAGAACATTATAATACCAGTCAGCAGAGGGCAGCATTCTCAATTCTATACTACACAGTCACGCTTGACCTATGCACATGTACCAGGTCACCTGACAGATAAACAAGTGGCAATCACATGATTTCATTACAACAAGGCATACAACAGATCACCTGACTATATGCCACATACACATATACCAGGTAACTTGACTGTATAACAGATACACATGTGCTGGGTCACCCAGATGCAGCCCAAGACATAGGTGGCTGTCTACCTTTGCACTTGCCTACTGGGAAGCCGTGGAAGCATTCATAAATATTCGCCTTAGGGCCTGAAAAACCTGCCCCTGGGGTCACCTGAGCATATGATCTATACGCATGTACCGGATCACCTGACTATATGACAGCACATTTACTGGTTGACAGGTGACATACCTTGAAATTGGCTTCCTGAAAGATGGTGTCAGCATAGAACATGATGGCGTTGATTCCAGTCGCCTGCTGGAAGAACATGAGGAGGATCCCGATGATGAAGGGTTTATAAATGGCCGGATTGCGGACATCTGACATCTTTAGGCTGCCCTCCTGAGATTTAATCACAACAAAATTGGTTACCTGCTTTTCCTCAGAAACTACAGTAGTTTATTTTTTGTGGATCAGGGAAACTTAAATGAGACCTGGAATATTGATGGAAAAGTGGCATTAGAGAACAGAGAAGAGAGAGAGAACAGAGAGGAGAGAGAGAGAGAGAGAACAGAGAGAAGAGAGAGAGAACAGAGAGGAAAGAGAGAGAGACTGTAAAAAAGACATAGCGCAGATTTACCTCCTCATTCCCGCTGGACTGTATCTGTTGATATTCCCACTCATGGTCCACGTCGGGCCCCCGGAGGAAGCGGAGAGCGGCCAGAGCCTCAGATCTCCTGTCCTGGTTGATGAGGTACCGCGGGCTCTCAGGCATGAACAACATAAATATGAGCATGAGGACCGGGGGCACCGAGCAGAGAACAGCCAGCCAACGCCAGTCCAGGAACATCCCTGGTAACATCATAAGAGGTGAGATGACAATGCGAAAATCATGGACCATTAACCCCCAAACGGACCAGTGCCACCGCCAATAATCAGCCCCAATGTTACATGAATAAACCGCAGATTGGAGTGTGAGAAATCTGTACCTGAAATATACGCTCCAACAATTCCAGTGACCACCATGAGCTGAACACAGGACCCTAGAGACCCCCGCACCCTGGAGTGAGACGTCTCAGAGATGTACACCTAGGAGACAGGTGACAGACAAAGGGAAAGGTGACAGGGAACATTACAGGGAACAGATTTCTGGAGAACAAACCAGAGACACTGCTAAAGATGGTGCCATATCACAAGATCTCCAGGTCCCAGCATGTCCATGCTGCTGAAGCATGCTGGGAGTTGCAGTGTCATGTGAAGTTATCCACGTCTGTGATAATCATTGTTCTTATCTGTCATACAAATCATGATCTCCTTCTTATTATTGCGCCCAGGCACATACTCTGCAGGTCTGCTACAGAGTGATAAAGCGTCATTACACATCAAAGCCTTAATTCACTAAGCCAGGAGTTTGCAGGGGAATTGAAAAGTGGGGATGTTGCCCATAGCAACCAATCATATTCGAGTTCACATTCACCAGTATGTAAAATGAAACTCGAATCTGATTGGTTGCTATGGGCAACATCCCCACTTTTCAATTCCCCTACAAACTTTCGGCTTAGTGAATTTAAGCCCAGATCTCATAGGACGGTGATCAATTTATCACTTGCAATACTCACCGGGACCACCAATGAGGTGACTCCACTTGCCAGACCAGCCAGCAAGCGCCCGCAGAGCAACATCCAGACACTCTGCGCAGATACGATCAGCAGGAACCCAATGACGAAGGGAGCAGAGCAGAGCATGAGGCTGAGCTTCCTGCCTATGCGATCCACCACCCAGCCACCAAACACTCCTCCAGCAGCAGCTCCAATCGTCACTATGGACTGCAGGGAGGAATGGTTACACATAATGTATAATGACTATGTAACAAGGCTTGTCAATCCGTGCTTCACTTCCTGTCACCTGTTCCCCCTACCCAGTCTGTGATATTAATGTATATGCCAGGGTCCAATCCCCACTGTGGACTTGGATCACTCAACATTCTCTTTTAAATTCTGTGTATTCCTAAAAGAGATCAGAATCTGCAGGGATAGCAGCTACGGTCAACCCCCCTCACTACTACTACAACATCCTGCTGCTGCATAGTAAAATATTTCCTACCTAAGTTGCGATCACATTTTCTCTCCTCAGCATATTCCAGCTGTTTCCATTTTGTCTGATTTCTACAGTAAGTTTAAAATCCATATACGCAGAGTAAAGGCGCAAACCC
>JABWIB010003626.1:24970-39766 GCA_016617825.1 Platyplectrum ornatum
CCATTGTTACCTATATACACCTTATATACCCACACAAAGTGAATACATATATATACAAATGACATGTACTGTGTGTTGATCATTTCAATCAGAGAAAGTTATCTGACACTTCTGTAGTTCAGGCAATAAACATGAATGGTTTCAGTGTGAGAAGTGTATGAGCTCTGTGTTTGTGAGGTGAGATTGGCATCCTGGTGGCACTACCCAGGGGTGAGCCCTCATCTATATTCCTGTGTCCTCCACCTGGATCTGATCTGGTAACCGGTGCCAGCCCAGTGCTCAGACAGATGCCATTACTTAATATTTCATTGTACTAGAAGTGTTCTGTGGGCAGGTTTTGAGGTGCACACACTGGGATGGCGCAGTCTCCATGTTACTCCCCTGTTGTTATTGTCAGGCTAGTTATACCCTCACTCATAATACCAATACAGCGTGGTACATATTAATAGAAGTGCCTTTGTTGTTCCTCCAGGTGCTGTGTGTAGAGGAGCCAGCCAGCAGCTGGAAGACAATGGGAATGTAACGTCTGGTATGCTATAATAGGAATGAATATTTATGTGTGCGCCTCCATAGTCATGCAGAGAATTGTACGAGGTCTATTGCATAATTAGAGGGGATTTCCGCTCTATCCCTTGTGGCTGGATCATATAGTGTCTGTGTTTGTGATCCTTGACGTATGTAGCTAGCAGAACGGATACAGTCAGTGGGCTGCGTGCCTTGCTTCTGAAGTTCTTGGATACAGCTGAATTGATTTTGTGCATCCGTCCATATTTCTTATGATGCGTGTTGGAATGCAGTGTGAAATGTGGTGTATAATGTGAGGCATAGAGTGGGTGGAGGGGAGCTGTTCTGGGTTATGTAGTATATGAAGGTGTACAGTGTGGCCTGTTTATCAGGTGTTTGGGAGCTGCTGTGAGCTTTAAGGGCATAATAAGGTATGGTAAGGAGTATGGTGCGGATGGATGGAGTTGTTGTGGGTTATGTAGGGTGTAGAATGGGGTATAATCGTGGGGGTGTAGGGTCCATCTGAAGCTGCTTCTTATAACAGATTAATCTGTCTCCTGGTATTGTCCTCCTGTCATCATATCATGATATATGGACTCATACTGACCATTGTGATGGGGCAATGCAAAGCCCATGTAAGTGTTGTACCATTCATCATGATGGAGTGGTTTACCTGCAGCATTGTGACTGAATGCTAATATAAGTTGTGGGATCTGAACATGTTTGATGAAGCTGATAAACGCTTTGTTTTTGCAGGAGATGACCGTCCGCCCACTGAGATTGGTGCTTCGGAAACCCTATGGAGAAGAAGGATTTTGAGACATGGCTTGAAACCCTCTCTGCATCTTTCTTCACCCTGACAGACCTGCAGAAAAATGAGACCCTGGATCACTTGATCAGCCTGAGCGGAGCCGTCCAGCTGCGGCACCTGTCCAATAACCTGGAAACGCTGCTGAAGAGGGATTTCCTGAAGCTTCTGCCGCTGGAACTCAGCTTCTACCTGCTGCGATGGCTGGACCCCCAGACACTGCTGACCTGCTGCCTGGTGTCTAAGCAGTGGAACAAGGTGATTGGCGCCTGCACCGAGGTCTGGCAGACAGCGTGTCGCAACCTGGGCTGGCAGATAGATGACGCTGCACAGGACACCGCACACTGGAAGAAGGTTTACCTGAAGGCCAGGCTACGCATGAAGCAGCTGACTGGCCATGAGGCATTTCAGACAGCCACACTCATCGGTCACAGTGCCAGAGTTTATGCACTTTATTACAAGGACGGCCTCCTCTGTACAGGTATAAGCATCTGTGATGTTGTTTCAGTGGTGGGAGAGAAAGTCACATGACGGCAACATGAAGATTTACTTCCAAATCAGTTCTGTGAATAACGAATACATAGGATCCACAATCGCTCAGCTTGCCAAGCGTTTGGCATCTGTGTGTTCACCAAGCTGACTATTTCCCCCGCACCAGTGGACTTCCCATTGTCAGGAACACCATAACTTGTGTGGACGCCTGTACTTTAGATTTTAACACCAGGTCACACCTGTGGTTCATCTTAATTCTCTTTCAGGAAGATTTTGTTTTACATAAGGCTAGATAGGGTGGAAAGTGTTCTGCAGAGAACACCTCTCTGCCTGTCTCTCGACCCGTTTCTATCGCTCTTTTTTTGGCTGTCTCTCGATCCGTTTCTCTTTCTTTCACACTGTTCATCTCTCGACACGTTTCTCTCACACACACAGTTTTTCGACACGTTTCTGTATCTCACCACCCCAGTGATCGCGTTAACGACTCTACACGCATCTCTGACGCCTTAGAAGGGACATAAAACTCCTTCAGGATAGTGCCATGCGTGTGTGTACGCAGGGAGCACAGGGTGATTATGCCCGACACACAGCTGATCTGTGTGAGGAGGATGTAACAGAGTAAAAGCAGCAGGACTCAGAGGATCGCAACCTTTGCAACTTTGTTGCAACATTTTGATTGACATGCTTACAGCTGTGTAGAAAGAAATACTCAGGAGCTGCACTGCCAGTAATATAGAGAAAGGGTTTTTATTTTAGTCAATATTTGAAATAAAAATGACAAATAAGGGTGATTTTTCAGTCAACCCCAGAATTAGGATTCTGTGCACAGGTCTCAGTATGTATTCACAAATGTATCCACCATGCAATAAGTATATGCCAAGTGTGTGTGTATTAATAAAAAAAATAAATATTATATATATATATATATATATATATAATGTGTGTGTGTGTGTACACACAAATCTCCTTATGATCCCATAATATAATAGACCCATATGGGTATATAAGGGGCTGACCTCTCTTTTTATTCCCAAAACTAACCCCCCCACCCCCCACTTTTGCCATTAGCCCAACAGAGGAGCACATCATTTTATAATTCAATTTAAAGGTAAAGTGACCATCCAAACGGAGTTATTACTTATTAATGGTGAGTTTGGACCATTGTAGACCACATTACCATTTAATTTAATTACCGCTAAAAAAATACTCCTCTCTGGCAAGAAAATACTCCTTAAAAATGCTATGAGGAGTATTTTTACTCTCTCAGAAAAAATGTAGCGCGATCACTGCACCACCCGATTCTCTCTCTCACAGCTTGTGACTCAAGACATTTCCTTGACTGTTCGTCTCTCGCCTCGTTTTTCGATTTCTTTCTCATTGCTTGTTTCCCTCTCTCTCACACACAGCTCGTCTCTTGACCCGTCTCTCTCTCTCTTACTGCTCATCTCTCGATCTCTCCCTCTCTTTCTCTCTCTCTCTCTGCTCGTCCCCCATGTTCTCACATCCTTGTCAATGTTCTGCTTTTGTAACACAGGTTCTGATGACTTGTCGGCTAAGCTGTGGGACGTTAGCACCGGTCAGTGTATATATGGAATCCAGACGCACACCTGTGCCGCTGT
This sequence comes from Platyplectrum ornatum, assembly GCA_016617825.1. NCBI lineage: Eukaryota > Metazoa > Chordata > Amphibia > Anura > Limnodynastidae > Platyplectrum > Platyplectrum ornatum. The sequence goes on from JABWIB010003626.1 coordinate 28,394, forward strand.
CACATTTGATGAACAGAAGCTTATAACAGGATCCTTTGATAATACTGTGGCCTGCTGGGATTGGAGCTCAGGGGCCAGAACACAGCACTTCCGGGGCCACACTGGGGCAGGTAAGGGGAAATCCCTCTCTTATAAAAACAGGGTGACTTCTGCTCATAGGACACTAGCATAGACTCCTGTCACATTCATACTTCTGCTGCTGTGAGGTCAACTGGAGGGGAAAGGCTGTCAGTGTTATAGCATGTAATATATTGGGAGAGGCGCTAACCTCCTTGTTTTATACTCTGTCCAATTCAGAAAGGAAGACCCCAATAATCTCCCCTTAGTTGTAGAGACCATTGGATATATATATCCTATGCTTGCTCATCAGGTGTCTGTGATTTAGTGTCATAGGGTGTAGAGGCTGAGGCTTGAAGTGTAAGTCCTGTGTCTGTGTCTCAGTGTTTAGTGTGGATTATAACGACGAGCTGGATGTCCTCGTCAGCGGCTCCGCAGACAACACTGTGAAAATCTGGGCCTTATCCTCTGGACTGTGCCTGAACACGCTCACAGGTCACACAGAGTGGGTGACGAAGGTGGGTACTGCACAAGGCCCTGGAGCCCAGATGCTGTTCCCTGGAGAGTGAGGCAACTCCCCTTTTTGTCATTGCAGGTGGTTCTGCAGAAATGTGAGGTGACGTCTGTTATGCACAGTCCTGGAGATCACATCCTATTGAGTGCCGATAAGTATGAAATCAAGGTACAACGTTCTGTGTGTCCAGATACAAGGGGATTGATCCCCAGAGCAGATCCCTCAGATATGATCTAATCACTACAAGAAGAAAGATTGCATTCTAGGGGTGTCAGGTCTAGAAATTGAGGAGACAGTGTTTTCCTCATTCTTGGTGAGCACCTATTGTGCCGATGACATAAGGATGGGCCGGAGAGATAAATAATCAGTTATGTGAATATATCGCCCTTTTTGCATTTACCACTTGCCTATAAAAAAGTTAGCCATTAGCGGGTGTTAGAAGAGCATCTGTCATATGGTAGGTTATATTCAGTTTCTGTGCATTTGTTCCCTTGAGTGATTCACTGTTTTTCATGGTCAGTACCCGCTTTGCGATATTTAAGGGCCCGACATGACAGATGGCAGAGGTGCGGGGGGCACAAGTACTGCGGCAGCGCCAGACTGAAGCTATTTCTACCATGTGTTGCAGATTTGGCCGATCGGCAGAGAAATAAACTGTAAATGTCTGAAGACGCTTTATGTGTCTGACGATCGTAGCATCACCCTCCAGCCACGGCTTCACTTTGACGGCAGATACATCGTCTGCAGCTCTGCCTTAGGACTCTACCAGTGGGACTTTGCCAGCTACGACATCCTGCGGTAAATGCCCATTATTTCTATGTATGAGGTAATACCTCATGGTAACATCTGGGTAATACAATGATGAATGTCAGGGCTGAGAGTTAAGCAAGGCACACACGGTAAGATAAATTGTTCCAATTTAAGGATTTTTTCAAGAGTGGGCAAAACCATGTTGAATTGCAGGGGAGGTAAATTGAATTAATTGCAATCAGTATTACAGGTGAGAGATGATGTTTCTAGCACAAGTCTAATAACAGTGTAACAGTAACGCTGGTCAGTATCTGTGTGCAAAATGCAAAAATAAAGTATTCTCCCTGCATGCACACACTGACATTCATTTTACCTCCCCTGCAATTCAACATGGTTTTGCCCACACTTGAAAAAACCCTTAAATTGGAACAATTTATCTTACCGTGTGTGCCCAGCTTTACACCTGAGTAATATGATGATGAGTGTCAGAGGGGTGAGAGTAATACTAGTGTTTGCATACAGGGAGAATGCTTTTGCTTATTACACGCAGATACTGACCAGCGATACAGATACTGTTATCCCCTTGACACTCATTATGGTACTACCCAGTAACTTGCACTCGTGACATTAATCATGGTATTACCCAGGTGTAACTTTTCGCATTGCCTATTATTCCCACAATTTGATCCATTATCTTAAACATATTATGTTTGTTTTTTTCCACAGGGTTATAAAAACTCCAGATTCCAGTAACCTTTCCCTGCTCGGCTTCGGGGACATCTTCGCCCTCCTCTTTGACAACCACAATCTTTACATCATGGACTTAAGGACTGAGAAAGTGATCAGTCGCTGGCCCCTCCCAGAGTACAGAAAGTCCAAGAGGGGCTCCAGCTTCCTGGCCGGAGAGACGGATTGGCTAAATGGCCTGGATGGCGTCAATGACGTCGGCCTGGTCTTTGCCACCAGCATGCCTGACCACAGTATCCACCTGGTGTTATGGAAAGAGAATGGCTGAGGGGGGTTTTAATGGACTCTGTCAGAGTATACTGTGCATGAACCAAAGGTCCACACGATGCATTGCACAATAGTTATTTTATTATTTTCAGGATTACTTTCGGGAGGAAAGAGCTTTTTCTGGACATCGTACGCATGCTTGCGGCATCTTGCGGGTTTTCACCGTCCTATCTCCTGTTCTTCCTTCCACGTTGACCACAGTACTTACTATACTTTTAAAAAAAAAAACAGACGGCACCCCATATTCCATTCATCCATTTGTACCAATATTTCATTCTTTAATAGTGTTTATACATGTAATCTATTTTAATACAAAAATAGTCCTTACAATTTGCCTAGTTTATCAAAGTGGAAGCCCCATTCCCAGGACGACAGCCTGTGGGGTCACCACGACGAGAGCACTTCACGCCTGCGTTGGTTCCTTTGTAGGATGCTAGGTGGTTCCTGTCTCAACCGTTGTGTAAGACTGTTATCACCAGTAATGTCACCTGTACACGTCTGAAGGAACAGCATTCACTTACCCTCCTCCTCCGCTCCTGTCACAATAAAATTCACCTACCCCGCGTAATGATCTCTGCCTTTCCTTTACTATGTAGGGCAAGTGGTATGTTCCCTATAAACCTAAATATTCTGCTCACTGAGTGTGAGATAGAACGGGTAAAATAATTGTTGTCTTGTGGCACTGTCAGTTTCTGTCGTTTCTGCATGTTTTTCAAATCCCTAACCCTCCATTCCTGCAACCTATGCCCTTTCCCAGTGAACCACGGGGCTGATATAGACAAGAGCAAGGTTCAGCCAGAGGATATTTCTGATAGTGGAGTCCAGGAGCTGCTGGAGAGTTTGTGGTAATATTGTCTAATAGGGAGTATGAGTTCTCATCTTAAGGGGCCCAGGGTCTAATTAAGGTCTCCCCTAGATACCAGATGCATTCAGATTTACTCACGAAGATAACAAGGTTGTATATATTTATTTGGAATATTTAATTTTTATAGAACATCCTAAAAGATTGTGTGGAGCAAGCTCTTGGAAGGACTTAGCTTAGTATAATAAATGCTTGTGGTGCAGGTGGTAGTAATTCCACCACAGCTGCAAATCAAAGGTTTCTTTTTAATAGAGTCGGACATAATGATTCTAAACAGGCACCATTTGGGCAGCCTCTTGTGGGCCTTATTAAACCTGTGGGGAACACAGGAACCTCACACTGGTTGGCCACCCCATGTCTATTGATATTCCAGGGTTAGGAGACATCAGATGACATAAACACTTGTTGGGATCTGGTGTTGATCCAGGGTACGTACTTCTGCTCTGCACCACAAGCTTGTAATACATCAGTAACTAAATAGTTATGTCAGGGATAGTGTACTGCTCTAGCAAACCTCTAGTTGGCGCTATCCCTCTTCTGATCATTTAAGCCATCTATGTAGATAGGCTCTGTGCCATAAATGACACAATACTTATATAAGATTGAGTCAGCTGAACACAGTGGCCTGGACTTGCAGAAAGAGCAAGACTGCTCCTTTATCTCCCGAGAGGGGGACAGTGCAAGCACACAGTGATGGGCTTTAAAGAGTATTTTCTGAGAATGCATTATAACTCCATGCTTCATCTTTACCCATTTTATGTGCATCCTACAAAGACCACGCTTAATTTCCTGCACATTGCAATCAGTCTGTCTTATCCGCACACTCTCCTCAGAATTAGTCTCCTGGATCTCATCACGTGTTCATCATTTCCCTACTTCAGTGTGTTGTTTCCATAACAGTATCAGTGTAAATGTTACTAAATACACTCATTTTTACATTCAAACATATAAATATTTTCTCATTGTCTGCCAATAAGCCACCTGCAAAGACATTATTATAATTTATTTTATTTTACATTTAGTGATTTAATATAAAACATTTCCATTATGCTTATGTTGCCGCCTGCAGATTACAGACTCGCATAATACTGTCACATCAATAAAAACCCAATGCTTGTATTGAATATAAATAAAGTTTATCCATCTAGGGCATCATGTGTCACATGACCACACTGAGGGTTGGCGGGTCAGTTCTCTCCTGGTGTTGTCCGGATTCCAGCCGGCTCTGAATGCCAGGGAGAATTATCTATTTCGCATTGCATCATGGTTTTTCCGGACTGCCAGGAAACGCCTCCTCTTCAGAAATGGAGGCGAACCAAAATCATTGTCCCATAGATACTCTGGAGAGAGGATTTTAGTCGGTTTGTAATAAAGGAAATATTTGTTTAAGTAGCTCTCGTCGTGCCAAACGGCTTCAATGTTTTTGGCTTTGTCCGCCATCATGGCGTTGTGGCAGAAGTTTGTCAGTTTGTAGACCTCGCTGACCATCCCCCCAAAATATCCCCCAGCATAGTAGAAGTCTCCCTCATCGGGGGGAATGTAAGCTTCAGACTGAGGGTTGCGTTCAAACGTAGCCTTATCCCGGGGAAGGCGGTATTGGCCAGGATGCAAGGTCCCAAACAAGTCGCTGAGGATCTCCACACCAACCTCGTCACTGAACTCCATGTCCACGTCCACGCACACCAAGTAGTCCACCTCGTGGATGAACCTCTCCTGGGAGAAGTCACGGATCATCTCCATTCGCCTCATTGACACATCCTGCCACCGCTGGTAGGTGGGCACCTTCAAGACACTCATACGCCTGCCCTTAGCTAGCGACAGCGTAGGAATGTCGCTCACGCGGTCCGTAAACACGTAGTAGTGGACCCTGTGCCCAACCATAAAATACTTTTCTGCCGTTTCAATGAAATGTTGCACGAAGGCTGTGTACCTGGAGAAGAAAGGAAACACAAGGTCACTGTTAGTACAATGCAAATATGCTCAATGGCTTATATTTACTAAGCAAAAGATTATCTGTGTACCTTCTGGTAAATATAGTGCACTGTGCATAATGTAATGTACAGGGGGATATTAAAGCAGCAGATAGTACATTTACGCTTGCCTATTGGGTGATCACAGTCTTGGATTATCAGCAAAAGGTTTCATCCAAAGACTTACAGCGTTTCTAAGCGCCAGTGACTACGGAATATCGTAAGACGGCCGAGTGCAGGGACATTCAGAGGTCACTCACGTACTTTTTAATAGCAAACACAGTAATCCCAATGGTGGTATTCCTCTGGTGGAAATGCGCATTCAGGATGGCCATGTTGTAAGTCCCATTCCAGACAATTGGCGCGAGCCACGGAGACAACAAGAGCACGTCTGTCCTCCTGCAGATATAGATCATTCATACGTTACAGAGATAATCGCACAGTCACTATGAGGAGCGCTGCAATACAAGGGAATGAGGAGGGAATGTCCCACACAGATCGGATGACTCCTATTTCAGAAACTGAGGAGCGCTGCTACACAAGATAATGATGAAATGTCACACACACACACACACACGATTACTGATCCCCCTAGAGTCACTGTTAGGAGCGCTGATACACAAGATAATGATGAAATGTCACACACACATGATTACTGATCCCCCTAGAGTCACTGTTAGGAGAGCTGCTACACAAGATAATGATGAAATGTCACACACACACATGATTACTGATCCTCCTACAGTCACTGTTAGGAGCGCTGCTATACACGATAATGATGAAATGTCACACACACACACACACGATTACTGATCCCCCTAGAGTCACTGTTAGGAGCGCTGATACACAAGATAATGATGAAATGTCACACACACACATGATTACTGATCCCCCTAGAGTCACTGTTAGGAGCGCTGCTACACAAGATAATGATGAAATGTCACACACACACATGATTACTGATCCTCCTACAGTCACTGTTAGGAGCGCTGCTATACGCGATAATGATGAAATGTCACACACACACGATTACTGATCCTCCTAAAGTCACTGTTAGGAGCGCTATACAAGGTGGTAAGGAAGTGACATAAGTTGTTTAAACTATATGCCAAACGCCAGTATTAGCACTCATACATACAGACCAGAGGTTCCTACTCTTTATGGTGGGTAAAATCTAAACAATATATGTGACAGATATAAACCCCCTACATGCAGTAACTACTCACGGTGCTTTGTGGCTGTCAGGCTGCTCATAAATTAATCTGAAATAAAGAAAAAAGCTGAATTCAACTTTAAGTTTAGACATTTTCTTAACTGACCCATGACGTGTAATATTATCGTGCAGTACATTTTGCTGTGTCTTTACTGGAGTCATTCTACCCTAAACTTGCATGACCTGAGAGGCCTTTCTCTAGGGCAGGGGTAGGCAACCTGCGACTCTACAGGCGTTGTCTAACTACAAGTCCCAGCATGCCTTGCCAGGTATCCGCTGCAGGACTCGAAGTGGGCGTGTATACGGGGGTATGCCATACCGGCACTTCTCCCAGCAATGCAATTGAAAAACTACTAATCTCCATTGACTTCTGTTATATTCAGTGTTTTCATACCGCCACTAAATTTCCACTTCGACCACTGATCCGCAGGTGGCCTAACCCTACCATAGAGAAATGCCTCTCAGGTGATGCAATGTAAGGGGAGAATTGTATGTGGGAATTAGGGGATACTGTGTTTTGTTGGCTGAGAGATGCTGGGTAACTACAGGTAGTGATGAAGAAAAAAATATGACATTAAGGGGCCGATGCAATCCGCGTTTAAAATCAAAAAGCTGGTCATGCGCTGTTTCGCGTCTATTACTGTATTGAAACATAGTTTTCTCCCTTACGCAAACAGCGCAAGGGGGAAAATACCGTGCATTGCGCCATTGAATCGCCCCTTAATGTCCCTGGTAGCCATGTTTTGCTTTATGACAGCAGGATTAGGAAGGACATGAGTAGGGTAAGGACAGACCTTCACCGAATGGAATCTTGCTGCAGAGAGGATGTTCATCACTGGCATGTGAATGGTTAATTCACATGCCAGTCCCATAATCAGGGTGGTTTTTAGGAGTGGGCGATGCATGGAGCCCCACTGTTGTTTCAGGAAGGATCAAAACTAACTGAAAGACCTTGAGCCCCAGGGGATGCAGACAGGTGACGGATTTATGACTTAGATAGAAAGAAATAGATAGATAGATAGATAGATAGATAGATAGATAGATAGATAGATAGATAGAAAGAGATAGATAGATAGATAGATAGATAGATAGATAGATAGAAAGAGATAGATAGATAGATAGATAGATATAGATAGATATAGATAGATGACAGTTTAGATACTTAGATACTTTTGTCTCTGTGCTGCTGCCAATCATAATTACCAGTAGAGCTTTAATGAATGTTTAGAGTTTGTGGTTACACACAACTAAATACATCCATTTTATACCGTTGCCAACTGTGATTATATTGTTATAATACTATCACTAGCATAATATTTATTTATTAAACTGTGTTTATAACCAAACATTCTCTTTACACCTTTTTGTATGTGTAACGTGTGCGCATAACAATAGTGCTGTGTTGCTAGAATATAATTAGCCTTTGTGTTACATGATACAAACTCTTGTGCATGTAATTCAGCAAGAGCATGCCTCTGATATTACATACATTATACAAGCTGTAGTAGGTGTTGCCAATACTTCCCTGGTGGTCCACCCTGGTGGTAATGTATGGCTCCCAGTGCAGACAGTCAATAAGTAAGTGCCATACAGCACTGCCCATAACGCTAAGGTCATGTAACATAAAGCAGTACAGAGGGTTATGGGGAGCGCCAGGAGGGTGACCTCCAGAGGCTACATTGTTACCTGGGTAATTTCACTTTCTGTGGTGGCTCCATATAGTGACGTCCATGTGAGACATTGATGACTTCTGGGCTGTAGAAACTAGAGAAAGATTTCATAATTGACTTCTGGGAGAACCACCAGAGCAGGAGGGGAAACAACAGGTGGAACAGCAGCAGTCCCAAACTGAGTGAAGTGCATGGGGAGTAACAGTGGGTGATAGGGTGGAGAGCAGGTGGTGGAACAGCGGCAGTGCCACTATGAGTAGGGTGCAAATCTCACAGGTGAAATGCAGAGGGAGAAAGCAGATGGTGGAACATCTAACATGGCTAGAGTGCAGGTCCCATTACAGGACCACTACAGAGGGGGGAGAGCAGATGGAATGCAGATAGTGGCCAGTGACTACTGGGGAGAAATGTCTAGCCAAAGCTAGAAAAAAATAGATCATAATCTAAAACCAAGGAGACGTGTGTCTAATGTGCAGCACGCCAGCATCACAATGTGTATCATGGTTGCCAACTTTTGCAAATGAATATCAGGGTGATTGTGATGTTCTACAAAAGCGCTACACCAAAGGGGAGTGTCCTGTACCACCAATGGGGGTGTGTCCTGTACCACCAATGGGGGTGTGTCCTGTACCACCAATGGGGGTGTGATTTTTTTTCAATAGCTCCACCCATGGTGCGTCGCCAGGAAAACTATTTCTCAAAACAATGGCAGCTTTAGTGTTTATTGATGTACTTCTTTTGGTATCGTTTGAGCAATAGGACTACATTTCTAAATGATCTCATCATACCATAATTAATGATTTAATTTCTTGAAGCGAATCACTATCAGGGAGATTGCCCAACACTTCAGAGATTCTCCCTGATATTCAGGAAGAGTTGGCAACTATGGTGTATATGTGTGTGTATAAGTGAGAGTAATTGCAGGATATTGTGTGTCCTGCCATAACTTGTGATTATTGTGCAGTATGAAAGAGTTTCAGTGTGCCTTTTGTAACATTTAGAAACAGTTGGTTGTGCCCATCTTCAGCAGGGTGCGAGTCTGCCAACCGATGCCTAACACACATCCCACGCTAATTGATTTAGGAAGAAGAGTGTGAGCTAATTAGCAGAGGTGATGTTATTCTGTCCATACTCACCTCGCCTGCACCTCTGGACAGCGACTGCGCTTCATAGAAAACCTGAAGAAGACAGACAGCTAATTAACTACTGCACTGCTGGCTGGGGAGGAACGGGCCATGACTTACACGTGCAGAGGTAGTGAGTGTATTGTATATGTATTGTGTAAGGGTCAGACTATAGGTAATAAGAGTATTGTATAAGGGTCAATCTATAGGCGGTAAGAGTATTGTATAAGGGGAAGACTATAGCAAGAAGGAATATTGTATAAGGGTCACACTATAGGAGGTAATAGTATTGTGTAAGGGTCAGACTATAGGTGGTAAGAGTATTGTATAAAGGTCAGTCTATAGGAAGTGAGAGTATTGGATAAGGGGAAGACTATAGCAAAATAGAATATTGTATAAAGGTGAGTCTGTAGGAAGTAAGAGTATTGTGTAAGGGTCAGTCTGTAGGAGGTAAGAGTATTGTATAAAGGTCAGTCTGTAGGAGGTAAGAGTACTGTATAAAGGTCAGTCTGTAAGAGTATTGTATAAGGGTCAGACTATAGCAGGTAACAGTATTGTCTAAGGTTTAGTCCAAAGGTCAGTAAGGAATCTGATATATGCTGTATATTAGTATCATTATATGGTATTTCCTCACCACCAGAAGGACAGGAGCAGGGCAATCAGAAGGTAACACAGCAGCCAACCTTTCCTCCAATACACCATCTCCACTGGAATAGTATGAGAGGACAGGTGTCAGGAATTATCCGGGGACCAACAGAGATTGTCCTATCAGCTCACAGTATACACTGAGGTGACCCAGCTGCTGCACATCACACCCCAAATACTGGAGATGTCACAGCAGAGCTTGGTTACTAAACACTTGCACTGTCTACTACACAATGCACACATACACAAACACACACATTTAGGTTTTCTGCACTGAGACAGTCCATTGTCGTCCATTGTACTTAGACATACAATAGACAACCTGTACACCAGGTGTGGTGAACCTACAACTCCCTTCATGCTTAGCTATACCTGGAGGCTGGAGTAGGCTGGGAGCTGTAGTTCACCACACAGGGAGAGCAGAGTTGGGGCTATGTTCTGGGTTTTAAAGAGTGTTCTTTAAACAAAGAATAAATCATAAGAAAGATGGCCGACAACCTGCTCAGCGGAAGACAAAAAGAGGTTAGGGTGTGTGGTTGCCAGGCCAGCGATGGTTTTACCTGGTGCACATGAATGTACACAAACCCCCCCCCCATACCTGTCACATCCCAGGAATGTAGATAACACTTTATTTAATTGTGTTGTGTGAAAGACTGGATAATGTGGGCCCCATGGTGAGCTGTTCAACCGGTACAGCAGAAGGAACAGGTTAGTATGAGCATGTAATCCCTCAATTCAAGCTGCTGAACTGGCTCCTAGACGCACTGTATTCATTCATATGGACGGTTATATTAGCTATAGTGTCTCATAGGTAGTAAATATCAATTCACAGAAAACGTTTTGAATATAACCTTTTATACTCTTGCATGCAAATATTCTCAATCTTTCTAAAGAACACTACTGAATATTTATGACACTAATGTGTCTTAATTGTGTTATAACAAGTGGTTTTGCATTTATTTGTTTACTTTATGTTGCAATATTTAATATAAGAAAAAAATCTTTTTACCGAATAAATGATCAATCTAATTAAAGAGCTTTTCATATACAAGACATACACATCAATAGATTGCAACTCATCATATATATTTGTTCCCATCATGAAGGTGTATTAGAAGAGATATTTAATTACTACTCTGTGTACAGATATAAAACATGCCAGACAAGTATTGTAATATTGTACTATTGTAGACTAGTGGCCCACACAGATAGTGCCTCTCCCTTCCGAGTCTAGTAAATGCAGAAGTCTTTGGTTGTGAAACACGGCAGCTCACACACCTATATACATTCATATATGAACACATACCTATATACATTCATATATGCACACACACTGATATACATTCATACATGCAAACACACTGATATACATTCATGTATGCACACACACTGATATACATTGCTGCAGGTCAGGAAATTTCTTTTCATAGTTTAGGTCAGGAAAATTCTTTTCATAATTTAGATACTTCAGTACTGGAGTTTTTAGTGTAATGAAGTATGTGAATAAGCAGAGGAGGGAGAGGAGGATATGATAGAAGAGATATAACCAGGTAC